>PVJC01002797.1:0-75906 GCA_004026665.1 Murina feae | reverse complement strand
AGCATAGTATTCCATTGTGTAGATGTACCACAGTTTTCTAATCCATTCATCTGTTGATGGGCACTTAGGCTGTTTCCAAATTTTAGCTATGGTAAATTGTGCTGCTATGAACATAGGGATGCATATGTCCTTTCTGATTGGTGTTTCTGGTTTCTTAGGATATATTCCCAGAAGTGGGATCACAGGGTCAAAAGGGAGACCCATTTTTAATTTTTTGAGGAAACTCCATACTGTTCTCCACAGTGGCTGCACCAGTCTGCATTTCCACCACCAGTGCACGAGTGGCCCAAGGCGCCTGCTCCAGCTCTCCTCATCACATCCACAGCAGCAAGGCAAGAATGAAATCGAGGCAAAGCTGTTTATGATGTGGATGTGATGAGGAGAGCTGGAGCAGCGCCTAGGGCCATGCAATGGAAGCCGCATGCCGAGAATGGCAGAGCAATGAGCTGGAAGGAGCCTGGGCACTCTGGAATCACTGCCATGACTGCTATGAAGAGAGAAGCCAACTTCTACCTTACTTAATGAAGCCCCCACTATTTTGGCCTTTTTTTTTTTTTTTTTAATAGCTGTCCGGCCATATCTTAACACATGTAATTTTTTTTTAACCATTTAAAGTATGCACACGTTGGCCTGCTAGCTCAATTGGTTAGAGTGTCATCCTGATATGCCAGGGTTAAGGGTTCAATCCCCGGTCAGGGCACATGTAAAAATCAATCAATGATGCATAACTAAGTGGAACAAATTCATGTTTCTTTTTCTCCCTCTCTCCCCCCTTCCCCATTCTCTAAAATTAATAAATTAAAAAAGTAAAGTGTGCTCAGTTAATCTGCAATGTATATTCTCCATTGCCAGAGATTGTAATAATTCATGAGTAAGATTCTGTCCTGCTCGATGCTTGTTTTCTAGGCCACGATTATACTGAAATAGTGTCACATTTGCCCTGTATTTATTGTGAATCAAGTACAAGTGTTAATAGAGCTATTAACTGATCAAACTGTAACTTAAAAACTTGAAAATTTTCCAGAAGTACATGTTTACCACAGTTGAAGCAACGCCGCTTAATTTGTGTATCTGGTCTTGAGGCAGGTTTCTCAGCGTTAGCACTACTGACCTGTGCAATGCCGGATGTTTAATAGCTGTGGGAAGCTGAAGCTGCATTCCGAGCCATGCAGTTAATTATCTTTGTTACATTTGCTGCCCCAATCTCATCTCCCCGAACATTTGGAGACATCAAAGCCCAAGCTGAATACACAGGATGCCTTCCTTCTGTCTGCTCCCCTTTTGCTTTACTGTCTCCTTGACACCTATGATTTCATCTGCTTATCTAACTAGTAACTCCTTAGAAGAACCCCCCTTTTCTCCTACTATATCTACCCCTCTGTACCTTACAATAAACGAGACTTGATCAGAAACCTGTCTTGTCTCCATCTCTTGTGTCTCTTGTCCCATCATTCCCACTCCCCGCCTAGGGTCTCCGTTGACTGAACCCGCGGGTCGGGACAAATAGCATCTCTGGCTCCTTCCTATTGGGGGTCAGTACCTGTACCCCAATCATGACGATTGATGAGATCACCAGACACTGCTAAATGCCCTCTGGGGGCAACTCACCTCATGCTCCCTACCCCCTTGTTGAGAACCATTCACCTCTCATGTCCTAGTTTGAAGATTCCGAGAAAGCAGAGGCTATATTATTTAAATTCTAGCAGTATACAGACAGGTAGGCCCTTCATACACATTCTAGGGCAGTGGTGCCCTGGTGATTACCAGGGGCAAGGAGCATGAGCTGATTCGTATTTTTTTAATTAAGGAGTTCACTGAGCTTTCAATAAGAAAATTCACAGGGTAGTAAAAAAGCACAGGCATAATTCCAAGCACATTTAACTATTAGTCCAACTTCCTCTAGCCGAGGCTCAGATGGAAATAATTGCCTGTGTGAAGTTAAAAAAAAATCCTCCATGTACAAATAGGATTCTTTTATAGAAACGCTAGTGACAGAAGAAAATTTTGACCCTTTCAGAATTGAGAGGAACTTCCATTTTCTTTATCCTTTTTATGTTGCTGGCACCATATTTTCAGACATTTAGATACTATATATATATAAGTGAGAATTATTTGCAGGCATTTTCAAACGTGTAAGCTTTTTTAGCCCCACCTGTCAAGGTCTGCTACCTTGGTATCCCCCATAATCCTCAGCATAGATCTATTTTGACTATGAAGACTTTCCTTTTTTCCATGAAATCAGCTCACTCAAAGCAAATAGTATCTTTAAAATCTTTTCCTATTAGAAAGAGTGAGGGAGATGTGCACCGAAAAGAGATATGTCAGGCCCATCACCTGTCCTGAGGTGGGGCTATCACCTTGCATTTCTTTCCGATCCCTGCACGCAATGGGAAGGTCCCCAGCACCTTTGGCATAATTAATGATTGTCAGGATATGGGAAGCCAATCAATTTGACGTTCACTTTCATCAACATAGCAGATGATGCGGTAGGGTGGGGTGGAAATGACATTAGATTTTACTTGAGAGAATTCTCTTTGCTGATTTCTGGAGTGGGTGGAAACCAAGACATCTCTTCTCTTCCCTTTTAGTAAACATGCTTTTAAAAGCTTAGCTGATTGCTGCAATCCATCATTGCCAACAACCAAAACACTCCAATATTTCAATCTGTACATTTCATCATTCATAAGGGAGCATGAGATGGAAAAGGGGGACAGCAGCAAAGACGATCTGCCATTCATAGGAAGAGATTATTTTCAGAAATAAAAATTAGCCCTAGCGGGTTTGGCTCAGTGGATAGAGTGTCAGCCTGAGGACTGAAGAGTCCCAGGTTTGATTCTAGCCAAGGGCATGTATCTTGGTTTCAGGCTTGATCCCAGGTCCTGGTCAGGTCACGTGAAAAAGGCAACCAATCAATGTGTCTCTTTCACATCCATATTTCTCTCTCTCTCTGTCTCTCCTCTTCCCTTCTCTTCTCTCTAAAAGTCAATGGAAAAATATCCTCAGGTGAGGATTATAATGAATGAATGAGTGAATGAATGAATGAATGACAATGAAAGGCAACTTATTGGGGAGAGGAGGCCACTTAACTTTAGCTAACATACTGAAAAAGAACGAAGGCGGGGTCCTGTCATAGTTACCTGTATCCAAGAAAGTGCAAGACTGAAGATAAATTTCAGATAATAAGGACCTGAAGAGTTCACTTAATGTCTAAATGCAGAACTTAAAAACGCTCTTCTTTTTCTTCCCACTTAATTTCACTGTGCCATTACTTTAATAAGATTTTTGAGAAGCAATTCAGAGATATTTGATCTTCAGTGAGATTCACTTAAACGTAAAGACATCATTACTTTGTCTTTCCTGCTGAGATACAGAGCGAAGATTCCCAGCCTGCGCAGGGCAAGGGTTTGGTTCCAATTGTTTCCTTTGTTTTTAGTGCTGTGGGCTCAGCTTCAAAGGTCTGGTTGGGAGTGACCCAATCATCTCAGTAAGAATGGAAATTTGGATCCATAGAGTGTTTGGCACAAACCAGCTTGTTGAGTCAAAACCAAAGCTGCTGGCATCAAGGTGGTTGTCTGTATTTGCCAAAAGATAACTCAAAGATGGGAGAGGATTCTAGGCATCCTTATCCCTTAACCAAGTGATGCTCACATTTCTGGTTGTGAACCACTGGCACATCATGAAATAAACTTAGTGGGTTTCGACCAGCATTAAGAAAAAGAAGGGTGAAATAAAATAGGATAGATTAGAAAATATCAGATATGATACATGTGTGAAGATTGTTTCACTGACCTCAATTTCTATCCGTCTGTCTACTTACCTACCTACTTATTAACAATTCTATATGTATTTTACATTGTCACTTAACATATATGCACACATATATAAACACATGAAACTTACTCTGGGTTTTTGCCAAAAAGTTTGAAAGCCACTAACTTGGTATATCATTCCATCTACTTTGTTATGATGAAGTATCTCAAGAGTCCAAGGCTATTAGAACCAATACCTAAAGTAAGAAATATCCTTTTACAGATTTAAAACTCCTTCTTTTAGAAACCTCTTTCATCTCACCCAAACTCAGCAATTTGAATAAAATGAGCCCAAGCTGGTTACCACCTTCCAAAGGGTAAGAAAATTATCTCTTTACTAGCACACTGCATCAGCATTACTCCTAGTTCTTCAATTGTACAAACAAAGGCAGCCATGCTAGAATTCAGCTGTTTGCAACGGGATTTAGAAAGTGTCATGGATAGAGTTAATATCATCATTTTGAGAATGTCAATCACACAATCTGACCCGTGAGACATCTTCTCTGCCTTTATTCTGAGCAGCATGAAGCTCTTCCAGCTCATCAAAGGATTCCTTATGAATCAGTTTATCAGTTTACTAAAGGCCCAGTGCACAAAAATTTGTGTACTTGGGGGGTCCCTCAGTCCAGCTTGTGCCCTCTTGAAGTCTGGGATCCCTTGGGGGATATCCACCTGCTGGTGTGCTTGGCCAGCCTGGGTGAGGGGCAGAGGGCCATTTCAGGCTGCCCACATCCCCTTCAGGGTTCGGGTCCCTACAGGGGTGCCTGGCTGGAAGCAGGTATCTGGAATTTATTCAATTTCTATAATTGAAACTTTGTTGCCTTGGTCTCTTGTGTGAAGCCTGGGTTGCCCCTGGCAACCCAAGGTCCCAGCCCGGCAAGTATCTGCGGTTTGTTTATCTTCTATAATTGAGACTTTGTAGCCTTGAGTAGAGCTCTGGCTTCCTCCATTGCCCAGGGCAACTCCAGCTCCGTGGCCACTGCCATCTTAGTTGAATTAATTTGCATAGTTGCTCCTGATTGGCTGGTGGGAGTGGCTTGTGGGTGTAATTGAGTGAGGGTCAATTTGCATATTACTCTTTTATTATATTAGATAGGATTCCCCAAGATTCTAAGACCATCAGAGTCAGCAATATCATTTAGCTTGAGCCAGTGAGATTTCCCAAAGGTCTAACTGCAAGTTTATGCCCCGTTCCTCAAAAAAATAAAAATGACATAGATGCATTCAGTGGACTAAACACCTAGGGTTATTTATGCATAAAAGAAACCTAGTTTCTTAAGATGGATGCAGTTTTCCTTAAATTCATTTCTTTTTGTTATAACTTTTCCTAATATGTGGTGTGCTCGAAAATAAGCCACCACTGCTTGGGAACCCTAACTAGTAAACTAAAAACTTCTTTAAAAAAAAAAAAAAAAAAAAGCTATAAAATATCTTAAGGGAAAATTTCTATTTCAAAAAGCAAAACCGTTTTTAGAGATTTTGACCAGTTTGCTCACACATGCCAAAGGAGATAAACACACACATACACACACACACACACACACGTGAAAATGGATGTAAGTGGCTCACTTGTAAAGGTCTCTCCTCTCTCCAGCTCACCCTTTATCCCAGTGAATTTTGAAGCTTGCATCACCCTGGAGGAAACTGTAATTCAGACTCACTCTCTAGCTCTGTATTAAGCAGTCAACCTCACAGCTTGCCAGCGAGGAGCGGACTTCTTATTTTATCACTGAAACATATTATCTCACTCTTATCTCAGCCAACTGCCTCTGAACAGCTTGTCTAAGGAATGGTATTCTAACAGGTCTAGACTAGATAGATAATCAACTACTCTCTTCTGGTGGCTAAAATCACTTAAAACAAAATGTAGCCACACAATGTATTTATAAATGCAAGTCTTGAAAAGTCTATGAAGAATCTACATTTCCTCAGATGTTAGGGATAACAAGATACTTTTTAAAAAGTTATTTCAACATCTGAGGATTATTGGAGATAAACAGGAAGTGATATAGATAGCTGAAAGGTGATCTTGAACCTGAGACTTTCAGTGGTGGTGATCACCTTACTTAGTAATTGGGTAGTGTTTTTAAGTCTGAGAGGCAAAGAAATCCCTTCTTAGGTACTATTTCCAAGAATGGCACAAAGGCATACCCCTCACTCCAAAAGATTCATGATACGTACCAGCAAGCATGAACTTTTTTGATTGTCAGTAATGCCTGCATGTAACAAATACTTAGGAATTCTGTTGTAAATAACTGGATGTTACTGTCTTATACAATATAATTTGGTAGAACATTTGTAAATTGTCATCAGTGGTTTTAGGTTTGTCAGTCACCTCTTCAGTGACAATACTGGCTAAACACACATACACAACAGCCTCTAGGATGGCTTCGAAAGCACCTATTAGAGTAATTTGCAGTTTTACTGATGACTCACAGCTCCTTGACATAGCACCTAGTAAGGGCTGCTAGAGTACTCCTGTGAAGCCGAACCCACATTTCTCATGAAGATGCTCTCCTTCCTTCAACGAATCCTAAAGAATGAATTAGTTTTCTCGTTATTTTTAAAATTCTGATTTCAAGTTCTGTGACTTTCTGAGTCGTTTTGTAATTGAGATGAATTTTGGAGACTCCTCCTCCTCAAATATTCAGCTAAATATCTAGATGGTTATTTTTAACTGGCTAAAAACAGAAACAAAACAATAACACACACTTTCAGTTAAGCATAATAAAGTAAAAATATAACTTCTCTTTTATAACTTAATAGAAAGAAAAATTAAGTGTGGTAAATATTGGGCAACACTCACCTTCAATAATTAATTATGGCACCGATTCTATCCACTATAAAAATAATACCCAGCAAATTAAATTAATTTCCTTTGCTTCTTTTATCTTTATGTAGGGCCTCTCTGTTTCCATTAAGCCTTTCAGGGAACTTTATTAGGACTTTAAATATTAAAAAAAGAAAGAGTCAGATTAACTTTTAAAAATGGAAGTGAGATCATGTCACTTCCCCACTCAACACATTCTAATGGTTTCTGGCATACTTGCAATATAAGCTCAGTGTCCTGGGCCCTGTAAGCCATTCTCCCTCCCTCCCCTCCAGCCTCACCTCCTTTCCTGCAGTCACTTCCCCAATAAGCCACGCCCATCCTCACCTCAGTGCCTGGCAGTTACTGCTCCCTTTGCCCAGAACACTCTAACCCACACATCATGATATCACTTGCTTCTTATTTGCTATAGGTGTTTGCTTAAATTATACCTTTTTAGGGAGAACTTTCTTTGACCACCTTACCTTAGTTGGCCCCTTCCCAATCCCTCTGTTTACCTTGCTTAGTTTTTTCAAGATGTGTGTGCGTATATATATATATATATAAAGTTACATATTATATATGAATATGTATTATATATATTATAATGTTATGAAGTTATATATATATATATATATTTATATGCACACTGTATAATTATTTGTTTATGGTCTGCCTCTCTCCCTAGGTGTAAATCCCATTAGGAGTGGGACTTTGTTTTGTTCATTGATGTTCCTCAGGACCTAAAAAGTACCTGGCATATAGTAGCTGCTCAATAAGTAATTGTTGAATGAAGGAATGAACCTCCTTTTCAACCCAGTGGTTCATACACCTCACAATATAGTTTTTCACACTTAATGGCATTCAAATCCTTTCATGTTTAATTTTCACTTCATAACATCTCAGTATCCTCTGACACTATTGGAGAAGACAGAAGATCATCTGAGAGGAAAGTCAATGAACCTCTCTCTAGCCAATGAGACCATTTTTCTAACTGACCTCTCCCATTAAGAAACTAAACAGATGCCACAGAAATGTGAACACTCATTATATTTCTTGATAAAACTATTGAAAATATCCTCCACCAGCAGTGATTATTTTATTAATTATACCCACGTGCATGATATGAGACCAATAGAGCAATGCAACAGGACAGTGGACTATTCTATTAAACACTATTTTCAACTATCAAGTTCAATAAGAAGCAGTGACATTACTTTCCAACAGCTGGTGCCCTAATACAAATTTAATTCATTCACTTCCCTTGTAAGGTTAAGAATAAGTCATTATCCTCAAGTGAGCTCAGTGCCCAATACTAAGTAAACCAAACTGAAATGCATATTTAACGACCGCGGTCCTATTTTCCACATGAGGATTTCATAGCTCTTGGTTAGTAACTTACAGAAGCTGGGAAGAAGGCCTGTTCTGTGTGTGAGCACAATAATTATTACAGTATAACTAAAAGCACCACGGATCTTAAATCTATTCCTTCACACCTTATGCCTTTTAATAAATTTGACATTTTCTTTATAAAAGTGTCCCATGCTCATTATAGAAAACTAGAACATGGAAAAGTGAGGGTCAAACCCCAAAACCACAACCACATCAGCATCATCCCATCATCATCATCCAAAGACAAGTTCCTTGAGCCTTTTGGTGAACTTCCATCTTATTCCTTTTTCACGTCCAAATGTTTTTAAAAAATTAATTACTATGAAAGGCTTGCAGTCCAAGACAAGTCTTCGTATGACACCAGTGATGGCATTTTTTTAAATACCACATTTTCAAGTGATAAAAGTAACAGTTGGGAGATAGACCAGAGTGCTTTAAAAATTAACATTTTTCATGAAAATGAAAAACAATTTGGCCAAAAATAGTTTCAAAAATAACTTTCACATATCAAAAGCATGTTAGAAGCATTTGCAAGAGTGCACATTTTCTTTTTCCTGAGTAAAATTTTTCTTTGCTTTTCTCTTGGCAAGTACCTAACAATGCATTAAAAATTAGTGAGCACAAAAATAATTTGTATGAGTCATACTGCCTTTAAGACAAAATAATTGTTACCTAAAACACATAGAATGAAATAATTCCTGCCTCTGTGCTCTAGTGAAGAGTGACAGCCAGAATTTGGACCTAATTTTTTTTTTTTTTTAATTATTCTACTTCTGGGCTATTGAACTCCCAGATAATTCTGTGTCCTTGAATATAGCTGATTTCCCTGAAAACCTCACCATTGCCTTTTCTGGGATCCACCCATTCATAAATCTTTCAATTGAACGTTGTTGAGCTTAATTCCATTCAAGTTAACAGAGAAGCAACTGATCTGAGTGACTCATTCCTGGATACATACAGCAGGGAACTAGATTTTACAGATGAATGAGGCATTTTGATTGGATGAGGAAAAGGTGCCTAAGGGTACATGTAAAAGAAGATGGAGAAATCGTGATGGTCATAGGCGCCGATAAACATGACATTGAAAGGGTACCTCTGAGTCTGAAGCACTTCGATATCTTAAGATAGATTTTACTTTGCTAACACCCCTTACAATTTTTTCCCCTCCAACATTTTCATCTCTTCCAGCTGAAAGTATCTTCATTCCTTTTTGATGCTTCTAGATCTACTTTTTCTTCTTTTTTTCTGGGATCACATTTCAATGTGATTTTGTTGAAAGTGATCTCCTTGTCCAAAGCTCCACGCATATCCTTATGATAGATACTTACAGAGAGATTTGGTGTCGAGCATTCAGTACCAGAATATACAGGACAGTTTCTCCTTTGTTCAAAATGAAAGGAGCATAGTGATGATTTCTGATTATAAAAATGATGGAGGCTTATTTAAAATATGGAAGCCCTTACGAGTAGAAATCACTTGAAATTTTATTTAAACTGACAGAACAGTTATTTCTCTATCTACCCTTCCTGACTTGTTTCCTGTATGTACATATTTTTACAAACCATGGGATCACAGCATTCATGTGGGTTTGTAACCACTTTATATTCTCATGAATTGTATGAAAAACTCATTTAACTCTGGAAACTAGGTGGAGGAGCTTATTGTAAGAAGATGGCTAAGAATCATTGCTTTTAATCTACATTTTTACTTATTTATTTTAACTTATTTATTTATATTTTTATCTATATTTTTACTTATTTATCTATCTATATTTTTACTTATTTATTTATATTTTTAAAATAATTTTTCATTGATTTCAGAGAGGAAGGGAGAAGGGGAGAGAGATAGAAACTCCAATGATGATAGATAATCATGGATAGGCTGCCTCCTACTTGCCCCTTCCTGGGGATTGAACCTGCAACCTGGACATATGCCCTGAGCAGGAACTGAACAGTGACCTCCTGGTTCATGGGTAGATGTTCAACCACTGAACCACATCAACCTGGCTTTATCTATATTTTTAGCAGTTCACTTAATTTAGAGATTATTTATTGAGGGTCCAAGTCATCATATATATAAATGACAAATTCTAAAAAAAATCTGTGCTTTGAATATATATGTATCCCACTTTACTTTTTTAAAACTTTTAAAACATTATAAAATGATGTAAATTAATGGTAAAAAAAGGTACAAGGGACATAAACTTAAAAAATGAGAGAATAACTCTCTTACTAACCCTCTCTTGCCCATCCTAGTCCCTTTCACACCTCAGTGGTAGTCACTATTAACAGTTTATCTGTTGAGAAATGATCTTGGCACATGCAAGCCCATTATGTGCACAAAAAATGTACCACACCTCTGTGTTGTTTTTTTTTTTTTTAACATAAATGGGGTCATGTCACACATGTCTGCAGTCAACTTTTTGTTTATTTTTAAAATCTAACAATATATCTGAAACATCTTTTCAAATACATTTTAAAAATTAACTTCCTTAATAGTTGTGAAATTTTCCATCCTATGTCCCATGGTTCATTTCACCAACGCCCTACCTACCTTGTTTTCAGGTCTTTTTGCCACAAAACGCAGCCTTATCCATATACCTTACTCTTTGTCATACCTGACTTGCTCAAGTCTATTTGTAGTCAATTCCTAGAATGGGACATCGGGGTCCAAGTTCACAAAACCACATGGAACATTGTATTTCTCTGTAACTTAGGGAACTCATTTCTTATTTACATGCTAAACAGAGTATTTAATGGAAGTCTTGCCTCATGTAAGCCCTACAATGGCTTATAATAGAAGGAGGGAAGGAACAGATTGGGATGAGACAGAATGCAAGAACATTTGAGAGTACATATGGGAGACTGAGAGCAGACATGCTGTGTGTGGGCATCTCTGAGGCCCTAGGGCCTGGCCCTGCTGTGTCCTGTACAGTGGAGAGGAAGGTGTAAGACCATAGAGGTGCAGCCTGAGGGCTGTGGAAAACTGTTTCTCCAGGTGTAAGAAACAACTGAGGAAGTAGCAAAAAACCTGTGGAACTTGCTTCTCATGCAAGAGAAAAAGGCCATGTCCAACTTTTAAATAATTTGAAAGAAAAAGTATTATTTCCAACTTAACAAAAGGAAGAGAAACAACCCAATCAAAAAATAGGCAAAGGACCTAAATAGACACTTTTCAAAAGAGGACAGAAGAAAGGCCAAAAGGCATATGAAAACATGCTCAAAGTCACTAATCATCCAAGAGATGCAAATCAAAACGACAATGAGGTACCATCTCACACCTGTCAGAGTTGCTATCATCAACAAATCAACAAACGACAAGTGCTGGCGAGGATGCGGAGAAAAAGGAACCCTCGTGCACTGCTGGTGGGAATGCAGACTGGTGCAGCCACTGTGGAGAACAGTACGGAGTTTCCTCAAAAAACTAAAAATGGAACTCCCATTTGACCCAGTGATCCCACTTCTAGGAATATATCCCAAGAAATCAGAAACACCAAATAGAAAAGATATATGCACCCCTATGTTCATAGCAGCACAATTCACCATAGCTAAGATTTGCAAACAGCCTAAGTGCCCGTCAGCAGATGAGTGTATTAAAAAACTGTGGTATAGCTGGTTTGGCTCAGTAGGGATAAGGACATATATGTAATAACTTAATCATAAAGAAAATTTAAAAAAAGAGAAAGAACTATTTCTATTTCGTGGACTTCCCGAATTTCAGAGCATTGGCCTATGGACTGAAGGGTCCCAGGTTCGATTCCAGCCAAGGGCACATGCTAAGGTTTTGGGCTCAACCCCCAGTGGGGGACGTGCAGGAAGCGGCTGATCAATGATTCTCTCTCATCATTGGTGTTTCTCTCTCTCTCTCTCTCTCTCTCTCTCTCTCTCTCTCTCTCTCTCTCCCTTCCTCTCTGAAATCAATAAAGAAATATATATTTTTAAAAAAAAAACAACAACAAAAAACTGTGGTACATCTACACAATGGAATACTATGCTGAGGTAAAAAAGAAGGAGTTCTTACCATTTGCAACAGCATGGATGGAACTGGAGAGCATTATGCTAAGTGAAATAAGCCAGTCAGAGAAAGATAAATATCACATGATCTCACTCATTTATGGAATTTAATGAATAACATAAACTGATGAACAAAAACAGATCCAGAGATAGAGAAGCATCGATCAGATATCATCAAACCTCAGAGGGAAGGTAAGGGAGGGTGGAGATAAGGGGGAGAGATCAACCAAAGGTCTTATATGCAAGCATATAGGCCTAACCAATGGACACAGACAACAGAGGGGTGAAGGCATGAGTGGTGAGGATGGGGGGGGGTGGTAATGTGGGGATAAGGGCATATATGTAATAACTTAATCAATAAAGAAAATTAAAAAAAGAAAGAAAAGAACTATTTCCATTTCGTGGACTTCCAGAATTTCAGACACAGTCAGATCTGAATTCAAATCTGCCTCTCACACAGTTTCCTATGAGTGCTTATGAGACACTCCTATGTGAACTTCAGCCCTATTGGGATCAAAATATAACACTGTTCCTCAAAAAATATTTTACTTTAAAAGAGAAGCTCATTTGATGGAGTGATGGGCTCACAGATGGGAAAAAGTTCTTTTTGAAATAATTCCAAGCTTTTAAATATAAGATTAATGTGAGGTTTTTGTGCCTGAGAAGTCTATTATTACATATGAAAAATCAGGATTGGACTTTCACATCAAATCATCTAAAGATTTCTTGTACCTCCATCTCCTACCATCTGCCCTCAGAAAAGCTGCCCTAGACTTTCTCTGGTGTGTTTAAGGTAGAAAACACAAGCACACTAACTATGTGATCTTTTAAGCCATTTAATTCTAAACACAGAGCTTTAGCATGGTCATGAGACCAGCTATACTTGGAAAGGGCTTTACTGCACACTATTTATAGACAGATCCATGTATTTTAAAAAAAAAACATCTTTTTTACTATATTTTGAAATTAAAGTCTTACCAGATCTCCCTTTTAAAATAGTTAACAAACAACATAGTTGTTTTTGGGGGAGCCCAGACAAATGGTGTCCAACCTCATGGTCTGTCATGGTGGATGCCGGTGATGATGCTATCCACCAAGATAGGAAAAAACAGGATCGAGAGGGGGATTTAATTAGTGAATTCTGGACGGAAGATATGGGGACAGTTGGGAGGTGGAGGACATGATCACTTAGCTCGGGACCTGTTGAATTTAAAGAGCTGGAGGGAACTCTGTGTGGGATGTCTCAATGGACCACCAGTGACTGATGCGGTGAACTTGATATAATTAAGCAAATGCAAAGACTACCCTTCCTTCAGTGCTTCTAGTTGACATCTTTTTTTTCTGGATGATAAATTGAAAACATAAATGATAAATACTTTGCTAAAGGAAACACATCATAGGGCCAAAATTGCAGCTCCTGACTGTCACTCCAATAGCTACATCAAGGGAGGGCTGTAGTGTGATGTAGGGGTGCCTTTCTCACCATGGAGAGGCACCCATTTGACCTATGTATGGGAATATAGGATGGGTTTATTTGAATGAAAATAGATGGTCTAGTTTGCAAGTGGAATGGCTTTTTTTCTCTCCCCTGGTTGCCGGAGGGCAGATGCTGCCCCGAAAAAGAATAAACACAAAGAAAAAACTGCACGCAATTCATAGCAAAGGAATGGAAGAACATATTTTGTATACAGGGAAAAGGCCTTGTAGATTGAAGGAGCCAGTCCTAAACGGAGGTCAGGCTCACTGCATTGTGGTTTTCAAACACTCCACCATCCATTACGCATACTTGAGAGTTTGGTTTATTACAGTACTAGTCATTCTCAAGGCATCTATCTTAACAGTCTGCAAAAGTAACGACACAACCACAGGCATTACTGAGGCCATGTAAATGCTGTTCAAAATATTTTATGTGAGCATACGCAACTCCTCTCTGGTCCCAGGAAGTTCCCAGGTGGGGTGAGGTGACCACAGCCTCAGGGGGTAACACGCGTCTGAGAAACAAAGTCCTCAAGCTGGGTTTTAAAAAGGCCTTTTGGACATTCCCATTTCCCACAAAGCACAAACATGAAAGTGTTGATGATTATCTTCAACACCCAGTGACTCAACCCCTGAACTATCTGGGTAGAGATAAAGAGGCTTGGCCCACACCATAGTTTTCGTCGCAGTCTTTGTGGTTTTCTACAGATAGCTCAGGTGATGCAGCTAAACTGGATAGAAATGTCTCCATTGGAAAGGTCACTGCCCTTAGCAAACCATTGTGCCTGAACCCTGCAACTGTTGGTCTGCAGACACCCAGTTAGTTATATTTTTGACAAGAACTAAATTGGACCCAGAGCTGACACCGCTTAATGCGAGACCTTTCTCTACAGAGTTAATGGCATCAGTAGGGCTCCTGGGGAACTTGCCTACACTAAGACCAGATGGGGCTAGTTGTGAGCCCACCATTTTCAGTGTGAAATTACATTATCTGGACCGTGAAGGTCCATAGCAACGAAAACTTCTCTTTCCGGTAAACAGCTGACCGACTAGAGCTCACCTACTGCAGGTATATCAAAGAAACGCCATACACAGGGTAGAATCCTGTCTCAATTTGAAGCACAACAGGAATCAGCTATATCAACCTACATGCCATTTGGTTCAGGGCAGTGAGCTCGTGCTACTGAAGGAAATGGTCCTGCAAACGGAAAATTGTATAATTGAAAGGCCGTTGTCATCCTTAGCATTGTAGTGGTCTCTGAAGTGAATGCTCACCTGCTATTGATGGCCTGGAGGTGAACACTTGGCATCCACAGGCACTACTGAGGCTATTTGTGAATGAGCCAATCAGCCCTAACAATGCAGAAATACCATCATCAGCACACAGCTCGGTGAATTTGCATGTAATCAGCAGCCAGATAAAGAAACAGAACGTTCAGCTTCCTAGAAAGCCTTCTTGTGCCCCCTTCCTGGCCCCACCCTCAACTCCGAGCACCGTGTCTTTCAAGCATCACTTAGGGTGCCTTGTTCCTTCCCCAGGTCTTGGTAGGGGTGGTAGAAATTCAGGGGGAACGCACCTAGACTCCATTCTGCTCTCCCTCTGTACTAGCATATAGTTTTGGCCAAACAAAGAAAATAAAAGAACCTGGACAGAAGTCACAGTAGTGTCACCGATGGCAGAGCTTTTGAAAGAGGGGATGTGGGAGAAGGTGAGAGAGCTCCCATTCTCTTTCTACTGGAAACCCAGCCAGGACTACACCTGCGTTCTCCTGTCTCCCAGTGCAGAGCTTTTTCGTCCGAGCCGCTGCTGACCAGATCACCACTCATTTCAGCGGGACAAGTGTTAGTTAACCAGGAGGTTTTAGACAGTTTCGTGAAGCTATTTCTATGGCCCAAATGATGCATTAGAGATTACTGAAAAGAAACCAAGTTTCTTTAACTTTCATAACTGAAACAAACATTCCAAGTGACTATGATCACCAACAGCAAAGTATTAAAGGAAGAAAGAAAAATAGAAATGGAAGAGAACAGAATTAGAATGATATAAACAAATAGTAGAAACCCTGGCTGGGTAGCTCAGGTGGTTAGAGCATCATCCTGACACACCAAGGTTGTGGGTTTGAGCTCCGGTCAGGGCACATAGAAGAATCAACCAATGAATGCATACATAAGTGGAACAACAAACTGATCTCTCTCTCTCTAAAAATATAAAGTCAATTAAGTAAATAAATTAATAAATAATACATTCTTATCTTGAAAATTCTTTGAAATGTCTGAAAGGACTACTTTGATTCTTACCTAAAAGCAGGCATGTGCTTATGTTCCCAATTCCCATGCCCAGAGGCATAGGTTGGCCGGTGAAGAAGGCTGATCAGGGGAAGAAAAGGATTCATTTAAATATAGTGTTGGAGAATTGCTCTATGGATATCCCGAACCATCAGGAAGACAAACAAGTGGGTCCTACAGCAAATTAACCCTGAAACATCACTGGAGGCTAAACTGAAGCTGTTCCATTTAAGGCCCATCATAAGAAGGCAGGGTTTTTTGGAAAAGACAATAATGCCGGGAAAAACAGAAGGCAGCAGGATAAGAGAGACCAAATATGAGATGGACTGACTCCATAAGCGAAGGTGGAGGCATGAGTCTGCAGGAGCTGAGCAGGGCTGTTGAGGACACAGCATCAAGGCCTCCACTCATCATAGGGTCACCAGGAGTCAGAGCTGACTCAATGGCACACAACACACACACTAAAGGCAACCATCAGTAATACTTCAAATGCCAAATGTGGGTACGTGTGGGCAAACACTGGGGAAATGTGGTCACCGCTGATGACGCATTCCCTGACTTAGTGGGCACGGTGAGGAGGCAGAAAGAGATGTACTGTGCAGTTCTGGGTTTGAATCCTGTGCTGCCACTCACCCACACTGAGACTTTGAATAAGCTACTAAATCTCTCTGCAAAAGGTACAAACTTCTGGTTTTAAGATGAGTAAGTCCTGGGAATCTGATGTACAGCATGGTGACTGACGGTCACAATACTGTAATGTATGTTTGAAAGTTGCTAAGAGAGCCCTGTCTGCTGTGGCTCAGTTGGTTGGAGCATCAACCCGTGCACCAGAAGGCTGTTGGTTCAATTCCTGGTCAGGGCACATACCTGGGTTGTGGGCTTGATCCCCAGTAGGGGGCATGCAGGAGGCAGCCTCTCACCAGTGTTTCTATCTTCCTCTCCCTTCCTCTCTCTCTAAAATCAATAAAATATTTCTTTAAAAAAGAAAGTTGGTAAGAGAGTAGATCATAAAAGTTCTCATCACAAGAATAAATTTATAACTATGTTAGGTGAGGAATGTAAACTAAACGTAATGTGGTAATCATTTTGCAATATAAGCATCAAATTATATTATGTACCTTGAACTAATACAATGTTATATGTCAATTATATATCAATAAACTAGAAAAGGTTATTAAATCTCTCTGAACCTCTATTTAGTCATCTGTAAATTGAACATAACTTCTGTCTGAATGAGTTGTTTATAGAATTAAATGAGATAGCATAGGTCCTGAGCCTGACGATTTAGAAGGTCCTTGATAACTATTAGCTTACCTCTCTGCACAGAAGAAATTTGTTTAATCAAAAAAGAGCTTAAGCTACAAAATGATGCATGCCAACAATACCCGATGTTCTATTGTTTATCCGTGACTTAGTCTGAATATAAAAAGAACCCTGTATGTTTGAAAAGGGATTGAAGAAAACGCCTTGCTGCCATCCAGGGCAGCTTTGTATGTGTCTCCCTTGAGGGATGAGTCGGGAAGTCTTACTATAAAGAAGTGATGGGCACATTTTATTAAGCCACTGTCTGAAAGAGGTCATTCACATCTGGCCTGTAGCATGGCAGGCTGGGTTAGTTGTGGGTGGAACTCTAATTCAAGGCATCACTTATTTAGATTTCAGAAAAGTGTATGACATGATACCACTCCTATTAGAGGTTCAGTGAGAGGAAAATGGATCAAGAATTGGCCTGGAACCCTGACTGATTTGGCTCAGTGGATAGAGCGTCGGCTTGCGGACTGAAAGGTCCCAGGTTCGATTCCGGTCGGGGGCATGTACCTTGGTTGTGGGCACATCGCCAGTGGGAGGTATGCAGGAGGCAGCTGATTGATGTTTCTCTCTCATCGATGTTTCTAACTCTCTATCCCTCTCCCTTCCTCTCTGTAAAAAAATCAATAAAATATATTTTAAAAAAAGAACCTGGGAAAATTTAGTTTCTTTTAGGACCTGAGATGCCAAGTGGGATCTGATGTCGAATGAAAAAGCTGGTTTGGAATGGTCTGCCTTGTTCCCAGGCCAATTCTTTTTTTAAAAAAATATATTATATTGATTTTTTTACAGAGAGGAAGGAAGAGGGATAGAGAGTTAGAAACATCGATGAGAAAGAAACATCGATCAGCTGCCTCCTGCATACCCCCCACTGGGGATGTGCCCGCAACCAAGGTACATGCCCTTGACTGGAATCGAACCTGGGACCCCTGAGTCCACAGGCCGATGCTCTATCTATTGAGCCAAACCAGTGAGGGCTTCCCAAGTTCTTTGCTCCCTGTTTGTATATTATAAATGATAACAGTGAAAAGAGGGCTTTTAAAAAGGAGTTGGCAAATAGTGGGAATCAGGATTTACACCTATAATACTGAAATGCTCTACACTAATGCTGAGCCCCATCTGAAATAACCAACAGAAGCACCAGTGACTCCGAATGCTGTGAAAGAATTCCACCGAGACCCACATTTACCTTCACACCCACACGGGTTGTATTACTGTGTTCTGGCTTAAAACAGAGCAAACAGACTGTGACTTCAAAAGTCATACTAAGACACAGTGGAAGCTCCACACGGTGTGATAGCTGTGCTCAGACAGACACTCTTCCCTCTGCAGCAGGCACAGGCAGCTACAGGTGCAGGGGTCTGCTCCCCACTCAGAAGCACCCCCTCCTGATGAGCACCCAAACTCAGAACCTTTCTTTCTAACATAGATCTTCCACAGAGTGAGACAACTATGCATTAGACAAAGTGCACGAAACAATACACGGCCTGTGATTCTATCTGCCCCACAATAGGAAAGTTCTCTTTCTGTGGCAAAATCACCACCAGCAGCACCACCACCCAGGGTGCACTCAGCATCTCTTCACAGCTTGAAGGATATTCCGTCCCCACGGCCCTCCAGCAGGTGACAGCAGCTTCTAAATCATCATGTTATTAAGGACTCCTGGTGCTACTGCTAGGACATTCACGGCAAGTAAAGACCTTAGGTCTGGGCTGTCAAGCATTCTTTGGTTCGTAGGAAAGTCACAGGCATGCTCAAACTACGGCCCGCAGGCCACATGCCGGTGTTTTTGCCGCCACTGCCTGTCCTGCTTAAAATAAGATATTTGCAGTGTGCTAGGAATTTGTTCATAGTTTTTTTTTAAACTATAGTCCGACCCTCCAACGGTCTGAGGGACAGTGAACTGGCCCCATTTAAAAAGTTTGGGGACCCCTGGAGAAAACAGTGGCAACACCAGAGGCCAAGGCACCTTGCAGCTCTGTGTTGATTCTGTTTCTCTGGCGTGGTGGCAGCTGTGTGTCTCAGATACCATCTGCCGAAGGCACATGCCTAGTTAACTGTGCTATTCTCGATGTCTCCACAGCCCACGATCCTCCCCTCCCTCCCCACTTAGCTACCCCCATGCGGCTGCTTCATTCTCCACACACTCGTCTTAAGTGAGCCTCCTGTGAGGGACAGTGCCCCTGCCCCATGGTCTCACTCCAAAGTGTTTGGAAAGAATTTCATCCCATGGATAGAAGGGATATAAACATATGCCAATCTATACTGTTGTATGAATGCTATGCAAGGAATTTCTTAGATTGGAACCAGGCCCATGTAATCTTATTAATTATGGTCTCTACTAATTGGGAACCTGAGATAATTCTCTGGACTGACATTTATCTTTGCACTAGAGGCCCGATGCACAAAATTCATGCAAGAGTAGGCCTTCCTTCCCCGGGCTGCCAGCACCAGCTTCCCTCTGGCACCCGGGACCCGGGCTTCCCTCGCAGCCCTGGCTTTGTCCGGAAGGTCCTCCGGAAGGACGTCCAGTCTAATTAGTATATTACACTTTTGTTACTACAGATTATCTATGGAAAGAAGTTTGCAAGATACATAAAGAAGAGAAATAAGATTTTAATGATAAGGTTGAAAGCACCCAACAGAAGATTTCTAAGGACTCTGGGGCTTTTGTCGATATACTAACCACAAATTATTTTCTGCTTAGTCACTAAAGCCAGCTGTCTCCTTCCTGGCTTCCTCATTTCTGCACAGTCACTGTCATTCCTTAACTCAACCTGCTCATGGCACAGCTAGCCAGCCTCCCAGTTGAGTTAGCCACCCTTGAATCCCCACCTGCCTCTCCCACCCCCTCCTTTCCCTCTCACCAGGGCCTCGTTCCTAAGGCTGCCCCAGCGCTGCGGCATCCCCACTGAACCCTGCTCTCTTGTTACGTCTTCTCCAGTGATTCAGCAATGTGCTGCCCACTTGGTCTGTCATAATTTTCTATATGAATTCGTGACTCTTATACTGCAGAACATGAGATCCTCAACTCTGGCTTCAAATCTCCTTGTCTCCAGCCTAGCATTTCAGCAGGTACTAGTGTAAATGTAGGCCCACCACATCCCAGACCCCTGGCGCTGATGTACTTTGGGATTCACACATTTTCTGATTTTAAGACGATAATATAGTGCAACACTTCAGTGGGCCTTTATAATCAAGTATATTGATATTTCTGCAACAAAATGCATGAATTCTACCCTTGGGCTAATACATAAAGACTGTAAATAGGCTCCCATTCGTTTGTATCACCGAGTAATTTATTTTAAAAATAGTGGTTGGTAGAGCTTTCGAGTTTCTGAATTGTGGGTAAGGGAGTGGGGAGCGTTAATGGAGTAGGGGTATCATGTCCAGTCATCACTGCCTGAACTTGAAAGGATATTTATTTGGGAAGTCTCCATGCTTCAATATTTTGTTAACTCAGATTGGTCTTCTCCACAATTAGTTCAAATTACTGAGGCTTTCCTTTGCAAAACATGTCTTCTGCTTCCAGGAACTTCATGCTCACAAAGTTTATCCTCATCATTTTTAACTTTTTTTATTTTAATGCCACTTGCCAAGCATGGCCACCTTGCTTCTTCGTAAAAAGCCCCCGTGCAGTTGTGGATTTTAGTAAAATGGAACATCGCTTTGCTTATCCTCTGCCTGAAGAAAGGCTTTTTGAAGGACAGAGGTTGGCTCTCCCTCAGAATGGTGCATTTGCATTTCTAAAATCCCCACTATGCTGGCTTTCCCCTCAACACAGTTATTTTTTTAAGGGTGAGTTTATCTCATTCGTAATAGAAGTCTTCCAAGCAAGTCACAGAGACGCCCCCTGCACACAGTGTGACATGGACTGATATTGCTCTTGGAGGTCAAGTTGTAACATGACCATGAGCCCTTCTTAAAACATCGCCAAGCCCAACACTGAGGCTGCAACGCAGGGCCGATGGCATCCGTCACGGGCGCGGGCTGGATGGGTAACAGCACTCCGACTTGCAATTCCTAGGCCGTTATTTTGACGTTAGAAAGTCACAATCCATCAACTTAACAGCAGGGCGATAATTTGGGGACCAGGGAGATGGCTATTCAACAGGACACCGCGGGAAGTAAACAGTAGTTCAAAAAGCTCTGTTTGAGAATGAAGACATCAACTAAGCAGAGTTTCTTTCCACCCCTGGAACCGGGTGTCAGGCAATGTGTTTTTGTGTGCGTGTGTTATTTATGGTGATTGGACTGAAAAGTCCTGTGGAGCTAAAAAGCAGGCGAGCCCCTGCACTCTGGAGATGAGAAGAAATGGATCTGCCATCACAAGATGGAAGGACGACAAAGCTGCCTTTCTCCAACCGTTTGCTAGACCCCTTCCGATGACTTGTGATGCTCGAGCTAACATTTCTCTGATCCACTCGGCTCTTTCCGAATGACACACTACTCAGATCTCCAGCTATCTGTTAGCAGGCTCCTCGGTGGTGTGGAGGACACCTGGACTTATTTTTGCAGGGGTTCCTGGCCAACACCCCTGCCGCTAGACCCTTCTGCACACGCACCGAGCCATGGGCTCACACCGCTCTCCTGGACAAAGGAATGGGTGTGGAGGCCACCGAGAGCTTCTGAAGTTCTCCCAGTGGCTGGAAAGGAAGGTAACCACAGCAGGAAGTTTCCTGACTGCGGGATTGGTGTTGGGGTGGGGGTTGGTGAGTAAGGAGCACAGGCTGCAGGGCAGTGGTTCTCAAATGTCCTCATTTCATAATAACTCTGAGGATACCCATGAGCCCTGAGGACAGTCATGCTGTTGATAAGGGGACAGCAAACACATCTTTTTACTCTGGAAAGGAAAAAGGAAGAGCAGGTAAGAAATTACGTGCTGATGCTCAGATGGCAAAAAGGAGCGTTAGATGGATATATGCAGATAGTCTGAGGAGAGTGAAATCTGGGTCCAAGATTGTCTACACCGGAACCGGAGTGGTCTTTGCAGTGGCCCACACCCCACGGGGTCCGCTCGGGCCACTACCTTCCCCTGCCTTCCTGGCTGTCTCTCTGAAACACTGATAACGAGAAAAGCAAATTATCTTCGGGGTACACTTGCTATTTCAAAGACTGAGAACATCAGGATAGGAATGAAACATCATCAGGTAAACAACAATGGGCTGCTGAAGCAGACGAAGAGCTTTCTCTCCGACTGCACTGTCTCTTAATGAACTTTTGTGGCTGCTGAAATTGAGTTCCTCCCTCTTTTAAAAACCTGGCTTCTTCATACGAATAACGTCAACGCATTTGCTGAAAGCATTGGGAAATTCACACATTTCAGAAAAGTAATTTTTAAAGCGATCAATAGTAGAAGCAAAGCCAACAATATTTCCATACCTGGCGCTGGTATTCTCCCGTGGAGCGCAGAGTCACCGGGCAACAGGTCTTTTGAATTGGAGGAGAATGGTGATTGTCTAAATGTATCTTCTGAAAAGAAAGGGCTGGGGGTCGGGGAGGAGGAGTGAAGTTTAGTAAATTAAAGTTATTTAAGTTACCCAGAGCATCAGCCCCAAACACACACACACACACTGGATAATGCATTTTTAAAAATGGGGTTTAGAGACCATAAGAAGATTGTACTTAAAACAGAGCAAGTATATTACATTAGCCAAGTCCCATATGCACGTTCTGCTGCTAGTTTTATATGTCAGGTGAATATATAATGTATTGTATTTGAAAGATGGTTAAGCCCGCAGTTAGGACACTGAATTTTACTGTTGTGTTATATGTTCTGCGAGAGTGTCAAGCCCAAATGAAGACTAACCATCTGGGTCAGAATCAGAAAGGCCTGTCCGAGGTTCTTCCCCGAGTGGCGATAGGCTTCCTCTGGCTCACCCACATGCGGGCACCTGATCCCTTGGAGACCAGCAGTGTGCCTTACGAGAGCTGATGGCTGGAGTCAGGGGCTGTTTTCCTGATGGAGGCACCTTGATGGTCTCTGCAGATACTGAGATGCATCTTAGAACTGTCTTGGTTCAGAAGGAGATAAAGCAAGCAAGGATACCGGGAGCGCCTGCATTTTCCATGAAAATGAGGCTCTGACTTGAGTGATTCTAAGTACGCCCAGTGACTCAGCTAGGACTGGAACCAGGGACATCAACACCCAGCCAGGTTTCCACTGATACCACAGCCACAGTGAGCACAAAGCCTTTGGATGCTTTTAATCAAAGGGTTTTAACCCAATCACATCATCCATCCATCTTCCATGCCTCAAACATAAACTATATGGTGGTCATAATAAGTATTGTGATCACATGTGAGAACACTGGTGTATCCAGCAGCATCTAAGAACTGGCAATACCTACTTATAACGAAATTTTTAATCGAGGGAACTGGGTACACAGGTGGAGGACAATGCAAAGGGAGTAGTAAAGTAAGCCAAATAAGAAAGTGGGAAGCCACCACCACCCTGATGCCATAGGGACAAAAAGATTTAAATGGGAGCTGGGGCCACAGGGAAGAGGCAGCTGCTGCAGAAGAGGGAGGGAGGTAGAAACACCCTAGCTCTTCCTTAAGCCCACCCACATCTCCCATCAGGGCCTCTGATTGGCTGAACTATCCAGAAGGCAAACATAGCCCACAGGGATCAGGCCCCCTGCAAACCCATAGGTCACAAGAAATAAAAGATCTGAGGGCACACAGCCTAGGACTCCCATGATGGGTGCTGCTTTCTAAAAATGCTGCAAGGCTATGGCTACTATTTTAAATGTTATAAAGGAAACAGTAAGATAAAATAAGACATATAAATATGTTTAAGTAAAACATACATTAATAAACATATAGTTTTACAGGACAGTTAGGCTAGGTTTCACACAACATTGTGCTGCATTTTTTTTTTTTTGTTATTTTTATCCCCCCCCCCTTTCTTTATTAAGGTACTGGAGGCCCGGTGCACAAAAATTTGTGTACTCAGGGGGTCGCTCAGCCCGACCTGTGCCCTCTTGCAACCTGGGACCCCTCTGGAGATGTCCACCTGCTGGCTTGGGCCCAATTCCCAGGGTGATCGGGCCTAAGCTGGCAGTCAGACATTCCTCTGGCAGCCCGGGAGCCCTTGGGAGATGTCCACTTGCCAGCGAGGAGCAGGCCTAAGCTGCAGTCAGATATCCTTAGCACTGCTGAGGAGGCAGGAGAGGCTCCCACCACCACTGTACTGGCAGCCAGCAGCCTGGCTTGTGGCTGAGCAGAGCTCCCTCTGTGGGAGTGCACTGACCACCAGGGGCAACTCCTGCATTGAGCATCTGCCCCCTGGTGGTCAGTGTATGTCATAGTAATTATCATTCCCAGTGATTCTGCTGTTAGGGTCAATTAACGTATTACCTTTCTATTTTATAGGATAGAGGCCTGGTGGATGGGTGGAGGCTGGCTAGTTTGCCCTGAAGGGTGTCCTGGATCAGGGTGGGGTCCCCGCTCGGGTGCCTGGCCAGCCTGGGTGAGGGGCTGATGGCTGTTTGCAGGCTGGTCAAGCCCCGAGTAGGGACCCTCACCCCATGAGGATGTGGCCAGCCTGGGTGAGGGCTGATGGCTGATGGCTGTTTGCAGGCTGGCCACAGCCCCTTCAGGGTGGGGATCTTGCTGGGATGCCTGGCCAGTCTGGGTGAGGGGTTGATGGCTGTTTGCAGCTGGCCAAGCCCCCCAGCAGGGATCCTCACCCCATGAGGGTGTGGCCAACTTGAGTGAGGGGCTGATGGCTATTTGCAGGCTGGTCACAGCCCTCAGCTACTCAAGCTCCCAGCGAGGCTGGCTGGAAGCAAGTATCTGGGGTTTATTTATCTTCTATAATTGAAACTTTGTTGCCTTGAGCGAAGGCCACAGCCTGCCTAGGCAGGCAGCTTCCTCCATCGCTGGGGCAATGAAGCCTCCTGCTTGCTTCAGCTCTGTGACTTCTATAATTCAATCTTTGTTGCCTTGAGCAGAGCCCACAGCCTGCCTAGGTAGGCAGCCTCCTCCATCGCCGGGGCAAGGAAGCCTCCTGTTTGCTCTAGCTCTGTGGCTGCTGGCCACCATCTTAGTTGGGTTAATTTGCATACAATCACTCTGATTGGCTGGTGGGCGTGGCTTGGGATATAATGGAGTGACACAATTAGCATATTACTCTTTTATTAGATTAGATTACATATGTGTCCTTATTCCTCTATTGCTCTCCCTACCCCCTCTGCTTATGCCCTCACCCCCCTGGTGTGTGTTCATTGGTTATGCTTATATGCATGCATACAAGTCCTTTGGTTGACCTCTCTCCCTTGCCCCCACCCTCCCCTGCCTTCCCTCTGAGGTTTAAGCATCTGATTAATGCTTCATTTTAGTTATATCTTACACAAATAAACAATTTAATAGGCTTAACAATGAACTGGCTGTAGGCTAGCAGGCACTGGGGAGTGGGGAGACATGCCATTTTATGCCAAACGTCTCATAACCTGTAAATGATACAAACACTGAAAGGAAAAGACCATGCAGCATGGAGTCTAAGAGCATGGGCTTGAGAGGAAGCAGTTCTGGGTTCGAATTCCAGCTCCCCCACTCAGGGCTGTGTGACCCTGTACAAATATTAAGCTCTCAGAGCTTTCACTTCTTGTCTCTAAAATGGCATGATAACAGTAACCACACCTCGCAGAGGAGCAGTGAGGACTGATCATAAGCCTCCACGGAGCATGCTTTTCATAGTGCCCGGCAATCAGTAAGTGCTCCATAAACGTAAGCTATTTTTTATTTGTATCTGTCTACCTAAAGGGGTGATAAATGAAACATTCCTCACAAGGTGGCGAGAAGTGCCGTTTCCTTGGATGAAATGAATGAAGAAAAGGTTGCTTTGATTTGGAAGGGTCAGCTGACTGCTGGAGGGACTAGGTTAAGTTTCAATGTTTCCATGAAGAAAACTGTTTAGAGTCAGAGCACTTTTGAAGATGTAGAGACGCTGGAGGATTGTTGATCAAACCCAGAGTATAAGGTTTCTCAATTCCCACCTCCCTTGTTTGAAGCTTCCACAGGAGGAGACAGTGACACCCACGTGTGGACAGTTCACATGGAAACACTACAGGCTGGCCCTGGGCACAGGGTGAAGAGTGGGCAATGGCCCTGCCTGGTACTGTCACACTGGCTATAGCAGTCACCTTGACATCGGAGAGTCCAGGGGAGCCAATGGAACTGTTTGGTCTGAAATGTGGAGACTCCCATGAGTCCCAAGAGGGTCCCCCAAAGGGTGTCAAGACTATCACCCTTCTTGACGTCCCCTCCCCGAAGCCGCCTGTGACCAGCCATGGTGAACCCCACCGTGTTCTTTGACATCGCCGTCAATGGTGAGCCCTTGGGCCACATCTCCGAGCTGTTTGTGGACAAAGTTCCAAAGACAGCAGAAAACGTCTGTGCTCTGAGCATCGGGGAGAAAGGATTTGGTTATAAAGGTTCCTGCTTTCACAGAATTATTCCGGGATTTATGTGCCAGGGCGGTGACTTCACACACCATAATGGCACAGGCAGCAAGTCCATCTATGAGGAGAAATTTGAGGATGAGAACTTCATCCTGAAACGTACAGGTCCTGGCATCTTGTCCTTGGCAAATGCTGGACCTAACACAGACGGTTCCCAGTTTCTCATCTGCGCTGCCAAGGCTGGTGGTTTGATGGCAAGCATGTGGTCTTCGCCAGGTGAAGGAAGGCATGGATAGTGTGACAGCCATGGAGCGCTTGGGTCCAGGAATGGCAAGACCAGCAAGAAGATCACTATTGCTGACTGTGGATAAATCTGACTTGTGTTTTATCTTAACCACAACACCCTTCCTTCTATAGCTCAGGAGAGCATCCTTTCTCCTCGATTTGCTTGGAATGTTCTATAATCTTTGTGCTGAGGACGGGAGGGTGCAGAGCTACCTTGGGGGCTGGCCTGACCAGGACGGCCTTCCTGCAGAAGCCCAGCTGCAATGCTCCGAGTTCATATCCACCCAGGCCAGGAGGTGGGAGTGCAGTGGGTTACACAGAGTTTGGAATTAGAAGGATCTGAGGCTGAATTTCACACTGGCCACTTAGAGAGTCAAGTGACCTTTTTCCAATCAATATCCTCTCTAGCCTCAGTTTCATCATTGGAAAGAAGTTTACAAATACCATTTCTATAAGGGGGCTATCCGGGTTACATAAAACATTTCATGTTAAAGTTCTTCATACATGTACAGTAAAACAGGAACACATATATTGCTTACTACATATCTGGCAGTGTTCTAAGGCGTTCTGTGTGTATCAACTTCACTTAATCCTCACAAGGACCCTGTGGTGTAGCTACCACTATTATTCTCCATCTGTATTTTGTACAGATGGAGAAACTCAGGCACAGAGAAGTTAGATAACTGTCCAGGTCATGAACGGAGCTAGGATTTGAATCCAGGCAGGTTGGCGGCCAGTGTGCACTCTCACCCGTAAGCTGCCTTTGTGTGGTCTCTTAGCATCTAGGCAACTCATGGACAACACAGAATCATGATGCTTGGAATGGACAGAAAAAAGGGAAGGGAGCAGGTAGGAGGGATGAGAGAGGATGGGAGCAGCCACTTCAGTAAGCAGCATCCTGGGACACTGCAGGAAGACCGTATCAATTGAGAAATTGAGCAAGTGAAAATAATTTTAGTCTTTACTTCTCTCTAGAAGTTAAGAGATGCTCCACTTTTCGAATACGTCCACAACACTGCGGATGGCGCAATTTACAATCCTAACCCTTCTCCACTGCCTGTACCCACTGTCCCTGGGGGCAAGCTCCTCACTATTACTAAGCCCAAATGAAAAGGGAAGGGTAACGAGGCCATGAGGTGTTGGCCAACCTCTATCTCAACACAAATATGAAGGTCATGGTGTCACTATGGCCGCCTAGATTGGCATCCATGCCTCAGGAAGAGAAGGAGGGGAGACCAAACTCGGAGCATGCCCCGTGGAGCATAGGCTTGCTCAATGGTTTTGGATCCCCAAGAACACTGGCCATCTTTAACAGTGCCCATGCTCTGAGGACAGACGACTGCCCTGCAACTTTGTGGTGTAATTTTTAGTGTTGGGATGATGTTCCTTAAGCTCCTTTTCTTTTCCTGTGCAGGTCACCCATTCTCAGCAGTTGCCCAGCTTTGCGGTGGATGAAACCGGCACCCCGTTCAGGCTGCAGTGACTAAGGGGTGGGAGAGGGCAGTAGGGAGGGAAGGCCCAGGAAGTGCCCGACACAGGGTGAGCCGCGTCTGCATCTTCCCAGGGAGAAAAATACATGAACACACAGCTTCACAACACCGTCGTCTCTGACACACGCCTGTACTGTCCTCAATTACCACTTCTTCCACAAAAGGAGCCTGTTTGTGAATGTTGCAACCTCTCAGTTCCTGACTCTCCAGCTACCAGAACTGGAGTCATTTTACTATGAAAAAGCCTCTCCATCAAAAAGCAAGCGAAAGAAGTGGGAAAAGGCAAAAACCGGTAAAAATTGATCTATAATCAATATATTTGGTTAAAAAGTTGGAAAAGGAGCAGGTTGAAACTAACGGTTAATGGGGAAGGGGTCTGTCACTTAGGGAACAAATCACCATCTACCACAACACGCTCCCATTGGCCCTGCACAATAACAGGTTACCTGGAAGACGTAGCTGATTAGTGCAAACATTCAGTACACACTCAGAAGTAGCATCTAGAAGCTGTTGGTGTAGAGTTAGGATTGCCCAACACGCCATTACTTTTCCTGCTTTATGTTACTTAAAAAAGACAAAACTTTGATCTATTCAACGTTCTCTTCTGGGTAAACATGAAATGGAGATTAAATGCGTACTTTTGTTCTTTTGTAGAAAATCTACAGGGTAACATACATGACTAGGCGATTCCAGGCTTTAGACGGCCTGAGCCGTAGGGTCAAGCATGGGGCTTCGGGACGAAACGACTTATAGTTAATAATAAAATAGCCTCTAAAGATTATGGCTCTAAGTAGGGAGACGTTTTGCTAAGTGCTGACTGTGCCACAGGGATCTCCACCTTTAACATATGCGGACCAACAGGGAGCTTGCTGCCCACAGAACAGCAGGTTTGCCACCCTCCCTGAGGGCCACCGTGAAAACCAGAAACCAAGGTGATTCCCGGCGAGATGGCTATAGCAACACGGAACTGAGAGGAAGAGGAGAAGGTGGACATAATATGTAAAGGAAAGTTAAGAAGAAAAACTTCATTTAGTAATGACACAATGCTTTTTAAGGAACGACAGAAGAAGTAATCTCTTTTTCCTTCTGGAAGGCAATGAAAATAACTCCTAGGACTGAATTTGGAGATGGCAAATTGAAAAGAAAGATTAAACATAGAAAAAAAAAAAGATCTTGCTCTATAATGGTTTTTTACTCAGAACACATAGGATCTATGAATTTTAGGGTGGAATGAAATTCTATTAAATGTAAGGGTTTCTGGTACATCATCCTGAGTGATATTCTGACTTCAATCCCCACATAGACAAAATTTTCTTTAGTGAATAAAAAAGATGGGATGCTTTCAAGTGAAAGTACTTGAGTTTCCATCCAGCTTCCATATTTTTTTTTTCTGGGTAAAATATGTCAAAAGAATTTGGACTAATTTTTAATATTTTTAAAATTGATTTTGGAGAGAAAGAGAGAGAAAGTGAGATAGAAACATCAATGATGAGAGAGAATCACTGCTTGGCTGCCTCCTGCCTGCCCCATACTAGGGATCGAGCAGGCAACCCAAGCATGTGCCCTGACCGAGAACTGAACCGTGACCTCCTGGTTCATAGGTCCACGCTGAACCACTGAGTCATGCCAGCCGGGCTGGGTTAATTTTTATATTGCTTTGTTTTATTTTAAGGAAATGTGAAGAATAAACTATCTGACTCAGATATTTCTGAGAAGTTACATACCATGAAAGGAGAGCCAGAAGCCCCAGTCTGGGCTGGAAAAGCGCTGTGGGAGCCAACGTGTCCTCTCTCTGGCTGCTCCCTGGCAGGCCCCAGTAGGGGCCATGGCACCACATGCTGTTTACCCCCCTGTTAACAGGGCCTTTCTCAGTCCCCACTTAGCCCCAGCCATGAACTCGGGGCACTGAAACACTAGTTTTCTGTATTGGTATATATCATGTTATTTTTAAAGAACTGAGATTCCATGTACAGGTGTCCCCCCCAAAAATGTACACACACTTGAACAGCTGACAGCGAGGTTTTGAAAATGAAATGTATTTTCATAAACACTGCCTTTACAATTATTCAAAGCATGTATATACATTTTTGGGGCCACCCTACGGTATATTTATCTAAAGCCATTGTGCTGGCATTTTTAAAACTCTGACCTCTGAACCACTCAGACCTTGAGACATACCCAGGAGTGACACAGTGCGTGACATTGTGAAGTGCACAGGAAACACTAGTTGAAAACAATCCTTCAAGCCTCCAAAAGCCTCAAGAAGATACGGCGATAGACCAAAGTTATTCCAAGAGTATATCTCACTCCAGTTCAAAGACTTTCTGAATGTGTGGAACAGGATTGCGACCGCGGAAATGGATACAGTAACTTCCATTTGGAATCTCCATGTGTATATAACGAAAGTAAAGGAAATGACAACAAACCGGAAATGTTTTCTTTGAACAAAACCCAGACCTTGCTAACAATAACAGAATACAGTCCTTGCCAAAAACCAGAACGGGTTTGTCTTTTTAAAAAAAAAAAAAACAACTTTTGTAACACATCAATGAAAAAAGATGGGATTATTTGAAGATAAGGAAGAGGGGGAAATATTTGGATTAGTTATAACTACCTTCTCAACATTTCCTCAAGGACTTCAAGGTCAGAAGGAACTTTCTAAGAAGCAGGAGCAGCCTGCATGAGAATACACTCACAACTCAACAACAAAAACGCTGCCACTTTTTAAAAAGACCAACTAAGATGATTTTATTTTCACAATGAATGCAGCTTTCTTCACTTTTAAGTGGTGCTTATTTTTTCTCAAATATGACTGTCCTTGATTATTTTATTTGCTAATAATTTAAAATAGAATCATAGATGCTTAATATTTTTAGTATTTTTTATATATCTGTATGTCATAACATATTTATAAATGATTATATTTGAAATATACAAAGTGCTTAGGTCCACAGATTTTTAAAAAGAATTTTGAACCCTTAAAAACCCGGGCACAGCAACTGCTAAATACCACCCTGGACTGTGCGCGGTCCTCCGAGCTTCCATCTTGGGCTCTCAGTTTCATTTCTGATGAGAGGTTGTGTAGCTTCATTTCTTGTGAAACAGACCCAGACATTAACCGTGTAGGTGGGAAAATCCGTGCCCATTTTCCTATGGCCATTCCTGTTGTCAGTTAAAAAAGTGACCAATCATGAAAGAAAACACAGTTTCAATGGTGCTCATGACAGTGTCCTTCCCTTCTCAATCCCGCAAAAACAAGGACTCCTATTCCTGAATGGTTTTACTTATTTACTTACTTATTTTAATAAAAGTACCCAGGATGCAGGTCAGTGGACACGAGGGTGGAGAAGAGTGCTCAAGTTTAACAATGACTGGACCCCGGTGGGTGCAGCTCAGTGGTTAGAGCGTCGGCCCAAGCACCGAAGGGTCTCGGGTTCAATTCCCAGTCAACTGCATGTACCTGGGTTGTTGGTTCTCTCCCCACCCCCTGTCAGGGCACATGTGAGAGGCAACCAGTCGATGTGTGTGTCTCTCACATCGATGTTTTTCTCTCTCTGTCTCTCAGCCCTCCACGCCTCCCCTCCACTCTCTCTGAAAAGCAATAGGAAAAAATATCCTCTGGTGAGAATTTTAAAAAAGATAAAAAAAGACTGGGGTGGTAGTGTCTCTAACCTAATGACAACCCTGACAATCCAAATAGTAAATCCCCTATTCAAGCTTAAAATGGACACAACAGAGAAGACCTCCTGGGACCCCAGTGGGCCAGGCCTGAAAGCCCGGTCATTGATCAAGTTCCATACACCATTTTCAAAGAAAGAACTGTAGTGAATAAACGTGAATTAATGACTATGCATTGGCAGGCCTCGGCGGGGGCATTTATCTACACACTGAGGCTGGCATTGCAGATTCAGTGGCTTCTAAATGGTGCTTGTGGGCAGATGGAGAACCAAGGTCACTCCATTCGACTACCCCTATGGGCACCAGATTTTCTTTAATTTTTGAGGTGAGGAGAAAGCTAAGATGTGTTTCTTTCTCCTCCTAGTCCATTGACATGGCTGTGCACTTGGCTGGTGCCTATCACAGAACCTTCTCAGCAATGATAAAACCAATCAACTACATTGTGAATTTTGTAAGGTGTACAAAGGTATTGTAGAAAATATCATTCTTTTTTAGAGATGTACTGTCTATCAAAGAATCTAGGAGTGAGTGTTATGATGTCTGGGATGTGGTGTAAAATACAGGGGGAAAGATTGGCGAATGAAGCAAGGTAAATGTTTGTTTAATCTGGGTGGTGGGATATGGTGATGTATTACATTATTCCTTCTACTTTGTTTTAAAATTTTCATCATTTAAAAAGTCAACAGCAATAATCAAACAAAAAGTTCAATCCACACAAACCACCAAGTGAAATAATAAATGATAATGAAAGAAAATGCACAAAAGAACAAATACAAATGCCTCCCCCTGAACAAAATGCTTAATAACGCTCGGAATCGATAAATAAAATGATTATTAACTAGAAGATATCATTTTTAACCTCCCAATTGGAAAAAAAATTTTTTTTAATGATAAAGCACAGAGATCCTTGAAATATTTGCTCTCTCTCTTTCATTAGCTTATGGTGGAATCATAGATCCAACCTTTCTGTAAGTCAATTAGATAATTCACAGCAAAAGCCTGAAAGCTGTGAATGTTTTTGTCAGTTAATTTATTCCAGTACCGTTTATATTACCAACAACTTGGGAAAACAAAACCAAACACAACCCTTCATACCCATTAACAGGAGGCTGATTAAGTCTGTTATGACATGCAAACATTGAATACTACGCAAACACAAAAAGAACAATACTGGTTATGTTTATTGACATGAAAAGAATATACAGCTAGTGAAAAAGAGATTACAAACTGTATATATAGTTGTAGCTGATTTTTATAGGAAAATATATGTATATAAATAGATAAAAAATTCCGCCAGGATATGCAGCACCAACTTAGCAGTGGTTGTCTGGGTAGCAGGACTGATTATTCACGATTACCTTTTATTCTTTATGTTCTCCTGGAAACAGATGTTATTTTTAAAATTTAAACAAGCTGCTGTATGCCTGAAACTAATACAATATTGAGTATCAACTGTCATTGAAAAAAAATAAAAATTAAAAATAATATATTAAGTTTTGTGGTTTGGGATCCTTTATTTCTATATTAAAAGAGACTCTTAGTCGTTTAGAAAATAATCCAAGGAATAATATTAAAGGCGGCTGTAAAAGACATAGGCTGGGACAACTCCACCTAAGTTATGATCCCACCAGGATCAGTCAAGTTCAGAAGGCCGAAAGGTATAGAAGGAGGAGGCTTCTATATCAGAACAATAGAGCACCTTAGGAAGAAAAAACAATATTGGTGGTTTAAAACATTTATTTTCTTATCTGAAAAGTACAGACACTTTCTATTTAGGGTTGTCTTAGAGGCAGGCCAACCCGTACAACCTAACACCACATTTTCAAGGAACAATTCCTGTCGCAGCAGCTGGCATTCATCCGCTGTGCAGCCGAGAAGCTTCAGGACAGGGAGCACAATGCCAGGCCTTGTGAGGGCCACTGCGCCCGAGGGCCGGGCCCGAGAGCCCGAGCCAACCGCAGGCCACGGAAGTGAACCTGCACGTCCGGCTTGGCTTGGCTCGGCGAGGCTCAGCAAAATGTCAGCCTGTGAGGGCGGGCCCTGGGTCTCCCACAGGAATTTGCCTTTCTGTATCAACAAGGGCGGGGGGGGGCCCTCGCTGGGGGAGCAGAGGATGGTGACCTCAGTCTCCCTGCAGGGACTCGGGACTTGGTCCAGTGGAAGCTCTAGGGAATGCAGTGAAATGTGGGTGCCCCCGGGCCGTGGCATCATCCCTGAGGGCTTTTCAGCCCTCAACAGAGGTCAACCCTGGAATATTTGATGTCTTTCTAGTAACAGCCATAGAGACAGTCTTGAGAGCAAATCCCCCACAAAAAGGAGTGAGGCCGGCACTTCAGCCACACAGACCTTTGGGTCTTGTCACCTCTGCGACACCTGTCAAAGGTGACGAGGAGAGAATATAGGCTCTGGGTATCTACTGACAGGGGCCTAGAGATTTACGCTTTGTTCCTGACTGTCCCGAATTATACAAACAAGATGGGACACTGTTGCAAGAGGAAGAATAGGGGTGGGAGAGCCCATGGAACAGAAGAGAAGGAAGGCACAGCCCTCGTGAGATCTTGACAAGGAGATGTGAACGGGCCTCTTCACAGTCACACAACATGAAACAACTCTGGCAGTGCAGTTTCAATGATAACAGTTCAATATAGATCTTACAGGGGTGAGAGAAAATGGCAGAGAGGGATCCCCAAGGACAAAGGAGTATAGGGATAGATGTTATAATGTTATGGTCATAAGGAAACCCCTCTAATGTGTGAAGTGATTATTATGTGAAATGTTTGCTGTGTGGAGACCCCCGTACTCTGTAACTTCCAAAATGTTATAAACATGGTGAATGCCCCACCATCTTGATGTAAATGCCCTAAACCCTTAAAGTGTAAACACCCTGCTCCTAGCATAAGGCACACCATCTGGCCCACACCAATAAGACACAAGTTGTTTACTACCAGCTGTATAAGCACCGGACCTTCTTCAGTCGACATCTCCTTCCTGATAAGAGGAGGACTCCACGTCACTCTGTGAAACGAGTGACTGACTGCTCTGCTGTGAGAGTCTGAACCAACTGCGGCTGCCTGCCTGTCTCTATCTTCGCCATCCGTCTTTCGGTGTGCATCGCCAGGTGGCCTTTGCCGGAGCCTAGGACCCACTAGGAACAGGTAAATAAACATTGTGTGATTGCATATTAATTCTGTCTTGTGTGTTCATGTGTTCTGGTTCAGCTCAACTGTCTAGACATTGAAGTAGCAGGGGATAGGCTGTTATTGCTGACCCCCTGGTCACTTGCACATGTCCCACTAAATCTAGGCAGGTAATTAATTAATTGGGGCATAACTAGGACAACAGATCAAAGTACTGAGAACGGTTTGGTGAAATAAGAAAAAGAAACCTTCAAATGGCAGCAATCCACAAAGTTGTTTCAGACTGTTTTTATTTTAAGAAGTGATTCACTGTGTTCCAAGATTAGTTTTCATTTATTTAAAAACTGAAAGCACAAAGATCAGTTGAAAAGTGTATGGCCAATGAAAAGACTCTCAAGTCAACATCTGCATCGGGGCAGCTGAAGACCGTGGTGCAGGCTGTGCCCTGAACACAGGAACCACATTAGGGACACAATGACATCACAGACGTCAGAGGTTTACATATTTCCTAGTACAGTTTGCCAGTAGGTGGCAGTGTCTAGAGTAGTGGTTTCCAACGCGGGGCACATGCCCCACAGGGGGCAATTTGATTTTTAAGGGGGGCGATTTGAGCATGAGTTATCAACAGTGAATTTTTTGCATTTCTTATGGTTCTAGGGGCCTCTTATACAGTATATAAATATATAATGTGACATATTTATGCATTTCAGTTCTCTATTATATGTTTTGAAGCCTTATTTGCTATTTTGTATATCACTTCATATTATTATTATTTTTTAAACAGTTTCTTAGTGATTTCTTCCTCAGTACTTCAACTGTCCTTTCATTCTTTTATTTTTCTCTTTCATGGATGCCATGTTCTTTGGGAGTTTGTTTAGACCAAGTTAATGGCCTTTTAGGCTTCCTCCACATGAATAAGAATATGTCACAGGGGAGGGAGGCATCAGGATTTTACAGATGCTTAGGTGGGGCATGGCCAAAAAAAGGTTGGGAACCACTGGTCCAGAGGAAGGGCACTTTATTTATCACCTGAGGATATTTTTCCATTGATTTTTTTAGAGAGTGGAAGAGAGAGGGAAAGACAAAGAGAAACGCCAATGCGAGAGAAACACATCTATTGGTTGCCTCCTGCATGCATCCCCAACAGGGCTCAGGCCGGGAAGGAGCTTGCAACCAATGGTCCGCAGGTTAGAGGTAGGGCACTTCAAAAAAGTTGCAATGACCCACCAATGGCCTTGACCTCACTAAAAAAGCATTGAATAGCCTAACCAAAGGAACGCCACAAAATTAGCAGTAATTTCCATTTTTCAGAAATAGAATTCTCGGTGTATTTAGTCTTAAAGCCATGAACTGTAAAGGGTTAAGAGAATCTGAAGAGAGCAACTCAAAAACCACCGATTTCATTTGCTCCCTTTCCTGTTTTCTTAATTGCCTACGTCTAACCCAGAGTTCTTTATGTGTCATCTTTTACTTTTTAAGGTAATGGAGCATTGTTCTCTTGTGCCTTTCAAAAAACGTAAAGGGAAAATTGCACAAATTGAGGCAGCACATTATAATTTTACAAATTTGTGCAATTTCTATTACCGAATCATAAATATTTAAGGACATTTCATCCAAACCCTCACATGGGGAAATTCTATATTGAACACTTCCAAATGCAAATGTTTCTCAGTAAACACTGTAAGTGCCATTATCTAAATCACAGAAAAATAGCCTGCATTTCCAATTTTGAAAATTGTGCAAATTAAATGTTGGTCGGCACAGCATGATATATAAATCTCCCTTTCGGATTTCCCCCGCTTTTTTGTCTAGTGAGGGAGAAAAGGACAATTCAGGTAAACACTTCCTTGCTTTTGGAATAAAGCGTGCCAGGTGTGAGAAGTTTTTCTTATAGGCCTGCAATCTTATATCCCCAGGGACACTGAATTATTAATGGGGAAAGGAGAACAAATAACCAAGAGAGGGTTCTTGGCAGCCATTGTTTGAAGTCCATGGTGTTACACAACATTGAGCATGTCCAATTCACCTGCCAGGAGCTATCTGACTCTGACTCTAGGGTTCCATTTTCCTATTTCGATCTTATCCTGCACCTGGCTGGGTGATGGTCCATGTCAGAAGATGGAGATCTTCTCATTCCAATTAAACTTTGGGATCTGGTTATGATATCACGCCTCATATATTTTCATCGACAAACGATCATAGTAGCTGGTTATCTGGTCCCTGGGGAACCCAGGCTTGTGCGGGGGAAGGAAATAGAAAAATCAGGATTTGGTTAGTCTCTTAAGGGGTCAAGCCTTCTGTTCTCATGGGTCTGGCTGGCCTGCCTTCCCATCTCATTTGTCAGGTTGGATGGTGTTAAGAACACTCCGTCCACACACTATCTCAAAGGAGACACACGGGCTTCTTTACACTTGGATTGAGTTTTCTAGACTCTAAGGTTAAACAGGCAAAGGAACGGCTGTTTTAGCATTTTCAGTGACACCCCAACCAAGGGACTGATGCGATGGAGGTGCCGGAGGAGGGCATGCACGAGAGAGGAGAGGTGAGGTCAAGGCACTGGTGAGCAGGACCACATGAGCCAATCATTCTGGCTGCTCAGGAGAATGATTTTTCTGCCTGGCTACATGGTGCGCTTCGGTAACTGTCTTTCTCCTTTACTTTTGGGAAGATGATCCCAATTTAAGCAGCTGAGTCTAAGTTTTTAGGACTGAAAAAAAAAAAAAGGCATTCTTAAACCAGTTCTTAAAATGTCTGGGATTTGTTTCAAAATAATCCAGGGGGAGAGAAGGGAACCAAAAGGAGAGGATGGATGAAATTATATGGGTTATGATAATTGTTCAAACTGAAGGATGAGTACATTCTGTAGTTTTGAAATTTTCCATTGTAAAAGCTAAAAAAAAAACAACACCACACACACACAAACAAAACATGAGGCAGAGAACCAATGATCCAGAACCTGCCAGTTACTAGTTTCAACCTTTAGCTTCACCTAAGCCTCTTTTTAAACATCGGTGACAAGGAATGCTGTCTAACATCATTTTCTCTTTCCATATCTCCCCACCTTATAACAGAGGTATTAACAGCGGGATTGCCAATGGACAGCCGGGACCAGGGAGGGTTTGATGGAGGGAGGGGTGGCGAGTTCACAGTAAACACACCCACTGGCTTCATGTGCTCTTGGGGTCCGGGCTGGGAAATCAGCACCCCCAAGTCTCACTGGTCAGCACATACTGAAATGCCAACCTACAGAGGGTTTCATCCTGGGTGAAATTTTTCCTTAGTTCTTGTGGTTAGAATGAGAATTAAGATCAATAATGATAAACAATTGGGGGGGGGGGAAGCCATGGGTTTGTGAAGGACGGGGAGAGAGTCAGTTCCTTCCTCCCCTCATCCCCCCGGGTGTCAGACCCCATGAGCAGAAGGTGTCACTGAGGCCAGGAGCTCGTGATACCATTGGTGTCTGGAGGAGCTTGATTGGAATACTTCCCTGGGAGCAGCACTCCAGGGCTTCCTTTCCCCATTATACTTTTCTATTAAATTATGCTCCATCTTAAACGTGCCTGGCAACTCCCAAATACAGTAAGTAGACTCTGAACTTGATTCCAACCATGAGCCATTGTTCTGTACAGTCAAAGGCTTCTAGGAAATCAAACATGAGAAATCTGATAACTAACCAAACATCCCACTAAGTCTTTACATATCTGGAGACATGGAAATATGGAGATGATGCAGATCTTTCTGAAAAGTATCCCAAATATCACCTTAAAACATAACCCATAAGTTGGCCTTGTGCATATGAAATAAACCAGGACTCAAAAAAGGAGAGAGTTGGCATCTCTCCCTCCTCCCATCCCTGCTATCAGTTAACTCAGGTTAAAGAGGATTTCTTGGCACAAAGTAACTTGATTCTATTTCACCTGAAGTAATGAGGTGAGAAGGTAAAAAAAGAGGTCTATTTGAGGAGAGGCTAATTGAGTAAGTTGCCGACTCAAAGGAAAAATAAAAACACACTGAGGATTTTGTAGAAAAACAATAAACCAAGAATTCTGTAACACTGATTTCTGAGCACTACTGCATGTATTGCATGGGGTAGGTGTGTGTGTGTGTGGGGGGGGGAGCGGGTTATAGGCAGCGCCTCTTTTACTTTGGACAAAAGATCTGATTTCTTCTTGCTCCCATCAGGAGGAGGGTTTAAGGATTGCTTCCCTTCTGCCAAATGGAAAAAAGGAAGCGATCTCTTTGATCCTGTAATTACGCTCTAGCCCCAGCCAAAGCAATTAAGGCCACGAGGCTCATTTCACTTGTTTGGGGCTAGTTCAAACCTCCTCTCCCCTCTTCCCAGAGAACACCTGAGAAACATAAAATAACGTGGTCTTGCTGCATACCTTTCTGTGATATAAATACTACATCGTAAACTTAAAAGCAGCAGAGGACCTCCACAGTAGATGCTGCTGGGGTCCTGCCCAGCCCGCCCCCAACCCCCCACCCCACCCGCTGCACTCTCCAAGTTGCTGGGAGTGTGGGCTGCTCACTGTCCTCACTATCCGAGCCCACTCCAGGGAGGTCACATTTGCCCCATGCTGAGGTCTATGAATACTACTGGGCTGCAAGGAGCTGCCCCCTTGCCTCGAGGCAGGATTCACTCTGGTGCAGTTCATCTTTCAGAATTCACTGTAGGACAGAGCAGAAGCTCAAATCCAGCTACAACCAATGCTTGCTCAGTGACCTCGCCTTCCTCTCCTGCCCCATCACCTCCCCGCAGACTCCAGAGAGAAGACTCCCGGATAAAGCCCTCCACAGCCACACCCGTATCGGCTCTGCTGTCAGGGAACTTGGCCCGGACACTTCGAGAGACCATGGAAGCCATGAAAAGGAACATTTACCGTTTGTACCCGCCACCTTTCAATGTGTATCAATCTGGCCAGTTTCATGTATTTAACCCATAGACACAAGCACATACACTAAATAGCCTTCGGATTGCAGGCAGAGGTAGGCTGGAATCTACAGTGGCCCACGTGTCCTATCTGAGCATCCCACTTCATAGAGGAAATAGACTTCCCTCAGGTCAGACCCATTTCCCAGTGCAATGCACAAACCAGACGGCAAGATTCATTTCCCAGCCGAGCCCTTATCGGTGGAGACAAGGCTAACACCGCTCTCCTGCTCCATTAGTGGGAGCGTCCTTCCCGAACACTCTATCACCTCTGTGTGAGGCAGGCTGGCTCTGTGCTCATTATTACTGTGAAAAAGAAAACACAACTCATGTAAGGTTCGCCTCAGCACTTTCCACGGACCTGATGATGCCAAGGTCAATCCAGACCACATCAAAGAGAAAAACGTCATGTGTCTCTTATTGCAAGAATTAAAGGCGCAAAACTAATCAACGCTCCCATGAGGGAGCACCCAAGTTTGTTCAGGGAAGCCAAGTTCTTTGACTTAAAGCCTTCACATCTCCCCGGAGCAACTCATCCCGCAGCAGCGGGGTCTGTGCTTGCTGGCGCTCACCTCAGCCACTCAGCGTCCGATGGCCAGCAGCACTGGCTGGTCCCTCCTATTTGGCAGCCTGATGGGGTACCCACTCTGGCCGACGTCCTCAAACTGCCTGTAGCCAATGCCAAGCTTCCTTACCTATAGTTGTTAGCGATAATGGTTTTCCTGCAAGTTTTTTTTTTTAAAGCATTGTCTTTCTTCTGCTTTGTACCATTTCTGCCCTCCTACTAATACTGTGAGATAAACGCTGGGATTTCCTTGGCGACAGATTATCAGCCCACGGCTTCAGACCTACGTAGGAGCAGCTGCAGTGAGCACTGGTCTCCACCTGTCCTGGGATGCAGACCCCGCTCCCAAGCCTCCACCGGGCCACCCATTACACTCTCAGGTCCAGAGACTTCTGCCAAGAAAATAAACCTGCTACACAAAGTGACCATCAGGAGTAGAACACAGAAGCATAAGGAAACTCCTCAGCAAAGGACCCCTCTTGGATGTTTGATAAATATTAATGGTCTCCCCGCTCCGCCCCTAGTGTCCTCGCTTGCTGTATTGTTTCCACCAACCAAAGTCCTCACACAATACGGTGGTCAAGGGCATGACTCCTTTGAACCCAGTGGGGGAACATGGTTTGGGGAACAATGTTCGACGTGGGTGTTCTGAGGGCCCCCACATCAAGCACTTACCTGGTGGTCGTGCGGATGGTGTTTTCTTTTGTGTGATTGTGCTCTTTGCTCACTTTTTCTGAAAGGAGAAAAAATGAAACACATCTCTTAGGTCATTCACACACAACTGTGTCTTTAAGGCTTTAGCCGAAAGAGCCTCACCATTTCTCTCTTGTGGTTTTCTTTTTGGTTTCTCTTTTAAACAGCTGAACGCTCCCTGTCTCATTGGTTAACACTACCGTCAGAAGCATGTAGACAGCATCCACAAAAACATGATTAAAAATCAATCAAAGGGAACAGTTACCAACAACGTTCAAGCGTGTTGTCTGGTTTTAATCAGGCCTGAGGAAGTACATGTACACACACACACACACACACTCATGTACAAAGATAGTTATTTCTACTGGATCTTTCCCCCGCTGAAAGTTTCTGCTTCCCTCTGATTCAGCAGGAAAACTGCCGTTGTTGCAACCGTTCCGCTCCTGACTTCGATGGCAACCTTTTCGCATTCTGTACTGTGGGCCCCTTTGTGAGAGGGGATATAAAATAGCCATAAGACCTCCGGGTGCCGCAGCCACCGAGCACTGGCGCTGCTAAATGTCACACGGGACGCAAACTATCATTAGACAAGAAGAGGTAGACCCTCCCTGCCTCTGTCTCGAGGTCTGTCTCTACCAGCTGTCAGGAATTATTTAATTAGCTTTCAAGAACACAAAAGCTGAACTCTGGCCTTCTCCACGCAGTTCAAATGTGAAGATTCTGCCCTGACTGTCACAGTTCTGAATGGCTTCTTTTAAGTGTCCAGAGAAAACCCGGCCAACTCCACAAGGGTTTCAGGTTTCAACGACAGGGCAACTAAAAAAACCACCTAATCTTAACGGATTTGGGGGGAAATTTCAACAAAGACGTACCACATCTGTTCCATGCTCTGTAACAAGAGTCTGGAGCTGCTGCATGCCAGTTTGCGGGGACAATTCCTTTCTGTCCGCTCGCCAGTGACAATGAGGGTGAATTTAGCTTCCCAGGCAGTGTTCTTTTAGAAAGCAGGAAATCGGGGCTAAATGACTTGCCTGAGGTCACCCGGGCAGTTGCGCAGCGCCAGGGTGAGAACTCTCAGACACCAAGTTTCGAGCTGATAGCAGACTGCGATAATGGACTCTCAGCGACGAGACTCTGAAAAGAACCTCACAGGCCCCACTTTTGCCCATTGTAACTGCCAAATCATTGTCCAAGTTATACTGTTTTTAGAGAGTTTTAAGCCTATATATATAAAAAAAACACCTTGCAAGTTTTGGAACTTACAAAGATCTGTGTCCTTTTAAGCGGACAGAATGAACTATTTCCACCATGGCAGAACTCTGCACAAATATAGTCCTTGACTGAAAACCCAGAGGCTTCCATTTTCAGCACCATCTATAGTGTTACAGGTATGGGGGGGGGGGTGACTGGGCCAATGGAAGGTGGACTATCATGGTAGCACACAGATTCTAGCTTCTTTTTTCTTTCCTGGTACTTTTCTTGGGGAGGGGGGGGGAACGGGACAAGTGAATACTTAAACAATGAGGCACTTAATGGGTGCTTTAAATCTGTTATCCATCACAAAGAGCTCATCCAACATTAGTTACAAACTTTACTGATGCATGAACTTCAATACATAGACTTAACTGTGGACAAGGGAGGTACCTCTATGTAAATCTAAATCTAATACGTGTTCATATCATCAGCCTCAATCATGTTCCGACAATCTGTTAAGGACAGAAGTATGTAGTTTGAAAGAGTTAACAAAGGGAAAAATGTAGGTACTAGAACTCTCAGCTATTCTATCTAGACCCTTAGCTGAACTGGTAATTACTGCACTTTTGAATTCCAAGTATTTGAAGTAGACACAGTTGGGTTACAGAAAACCTTCTACTAGGCTAGAGCCAGAAAGAATCCTCACTCTTCAACTTTTGCTTTTCCCTTTCCTTTTTTTTTTTTTTTTGTGTTGTTTTTGCGAGATACAGTACAATCTCATTAATTCCGACCACACTAATTTGGAATTCATGGTAATGCAGTCACTGTTGGAGTAAATTGAAGTTTATCTTTTGCACATTAGAAGAAGAAAAAAAAGGCTGTTAATCAGATCAACTGCCTAAACAAAATTAGAGGTGAGACGTGTAGCCTAGTCAACAGGGATCGTTTGCACAGGATTGAATAGAGTTCTCATTTCAAACGATTCTTAACTATTTATTAAAGAAAGTTTGGCAGGAGTTCAACTTGGCAACCTTTTATTAACTGAGTTTGAGTTGCAGTAGGCATGTCCGAGGAACAAAACTGATTTCTGTCTAAAAACAAATCCTATCATGTGGGTGTTTTTACTTTGAGCGGCTTTCCTCACAATTATTCCCAATGATTGACATTTTCCTGCACACAAACATACCTGACAGTTGAAACAGGAGCTCGGAAGCCATCTTCACAGAGATGTCCTGACTGAAGAGGTTCCTCTCTGGGGGCACCCTGCCCTCTGGCAGCTTCTGTAAGGGTTCGGTTTTCTCTCTCCCGATTAAAGTGCTATAGCCAACATTCCGGCTGGGTGATATGGAGATATGTGAGTCCTGGATGTCAACCTCCATGGGTTCCTCTTTAATCTTCACTGCCTGGCTTTCCTTGTAGCTTTCCGCTGCAAGCAGATGCATGAATAGAAACAACAACATCAGAGATTCTTAATTTGGAACCAAACCCAGTTTTCTGATCTCGGAGAAAACAATGAGGAGGGAGTGAAGCAGCAGTTTAGAAGAGGATGCCATGGCACACTGGAAGGTAGTTGGAAAAACTACTAGTTTAATCCATTGGGTTTCCTGGAAAAGTAGGCAACTGAAGCCTGGAAAACTAAGTGACTTGCCCAAGGCCATAAAAACAGCAGCAGAGCCAGGCCTACCTAGGTCTCCTGATATAGAACTCAGGGTCCGTTCCTCTTGGCCATGCTGTTTCCAGAGCCTACAGAGAGGAGGGTGTCTATCCGTCTTTGCTTTATAACTTAATTTCCATGCATCAAATTAGAGCTAGCATCTATATATATAAAAGCCTAAGCGACCATTACAACAAGTAGCTATGATGCACATTGACCACCAGGGGGCAGACACTCAATGCAGAAGCTTCCCCTGAGTGGTCAGTGTGTTCCCATAGCCAATCTCCCATGGTCCCTCCCATCCCCCCCACCCCTGGTCAGCCCTGATCGGCCACTGGCCAACCTCCCATGGTCCCTACGACAGGCCCTGGGCCCCAATCAGGACTGGGCGAGATGGCCCTGATCAGCCTCAATTGCTGGCCAGGCCAAGGGTCCCACCTGTGCACAAATTCTTGAACCGGGCCTCTAGAGTTAATATAATGACTCTCTCCCTCTATTTTTAAAGTTCTGATGATTTTTTTTCTTTTTCTTCTAGTGCACCCAAATTAATTAAGGATAAATTCAGTTGATTCAACTAAAACATTTACACCTTGCTGGGAGTAGTAATACTCAAGACCACCTAGGAAGTTAATTATACCCCAAGATAAACACTTAGAAAAATAACACTCTTACAGGTTATAATAACGATTCAATTTATGGACTGCGCTTACTTTAGGTGTGACCGTTAGATGTGTGGTCTCTAGTCTGAAACACACATTCCCTTTGAAAGGCTGGAGTGTCTTTGTGTCCAGGTGTCCCTCAGAGCTAACGGCAGAATATCTTTGAAACAAGGTGAGGCAATTAGTCCAGCCATTAATTTGATCACTTTAAAATAAGGCCATTACAAATAACTTTCAAATCAATAAGCATTTATTAGTAACTACTGTGTACTCAGCATTCCAGAAAACAAACAAACAAACAAAAAGAACTCAGAGTAGTGAACTGCACGGTGACCTCCCCAAAAGATACATCTATGTTCTAACACCAGGAGCCTGGGAATGTAACCTTATTATGAAAAAAGGTATTTGCAGACGTGATTAAGTTAAGGATCTCAAGATGAGATCATCCTGGATTATCCAGTAGGCCCTAAATCCAATGACAAGTGTCCTCATAATAGACAGAAGAGGACAAAGACAGAGACACAGTGGAAAAGGCCATGTGAAGACAGACACAGTGCCCTGCCCAAATGTATCTGTTGAAACCTAATCCCCAATGAGATGGTATTTAAATGTGGGGCTTTTGGAGGTGTTTAGGTCATAAGGGTGAAGTCCTCGAGTAGGATTAGTGCCTTTACAAAGAAGACCCCAGAGAGCTCCCTCACCACTTCCACTGTGTGAGGACATAGTAAAAAGGCACCTGTCTATGAACCAGGAAGAGGGTCCTCACAGACACCAAATGTGAGGACTCTTTGATCTTGGGCTTCCCAGCCTCCGAAGCAATGAGAAATAAATCTCTGTCATTTACAAGCCACCTGGTCCATGGTGTTCTACAAAAGCAGCACAGAGATACTGAGGCAGAGACTGAAGTTATACAGCCATAAGCGAAGTATTGCCTGGGGCTCCTAGACACTGGAAGAGGGAAGGAAAGATTCTCCCCCAGAGCTTTCAGATTTCAAACTTCTGGCCCCTAGGCCATGAGGGAATACATTTCTGTTGTTTTAAGCTACCAAATTTGTGGTGTTTAGTGATGGATAGATGGATAGATAGATAGACGTCTGACAGAGCAACAAGAAAATATAAAGATGTCGACCTATGGGACAGTCAAGGGATATGAAGGTGGAAATCTCATTGCTGTACACTGGGTGGTCAAAGAAAACTATGTTTTCCTTGCTAAGTGTGAGACAAGTGAAAGTCAGGGACATGTATAGTTTATTAATTTGCAATAAAGAAGATGGAGGAGCATTTTTAATTAAATGATTAAAATTAATATGGTACTAATTGTTCTTTTTTCCCCTCTTGACAGATTACACATGCTTCTCAGGGAAAACTACTTGTTTTTTGTCAGCAACTAAACTGCAGGCAACTGTTATACTTTGAGGCACTTCTCCTCCCTCCGCCAAGCTGTTTTATCTCTGTATGTCTGCGAAGCCACATTTCCTGATTCGATCCCGCTTTAAAAAAATAATATAAAGCTTTGCAAGTTACATGCCTAACTTCCGTGCCTCTACTTCCAGTCCACCTAATTCTTCCTCAAGTACCGACCCCTGCCCTCTTAGGTTCTGGTGACCTGACAGCCATCCCAACTTCCAGCTGGGTCGCCCACTGCTGCACCGCAACACGTGTTTCCCTCTTTGTCTTTCCTCAAAGTGCTTTTATTTATTTATTTATTTATTTTAAAATATATTTTATTGATTTTTTTACACAGAGGAAGGGAGAGGGATAGAGAGTTAGAAACATTGATGAGAGAGCAGCATCAGTCAGCTGCCTCCTGCACATCCCACACTGGGAATGTGCCTGAAACCAAGGTACATGTCCTTGACCAGAATCGAACCTGGGACCTTTCAGTCTCCAGGTCGACGCACTATCCAGTGAGCCAAACCGGCTAAGGCAAAGAGCTTTTATTTTTAATATGAAAAATAAACAATGGGGTCAGTGTCACAGGTACATAATGCTGTCTCTGAACTCTGCAATGCAAGTCACTCCCAACCCTGAAGACAAACACAAAGGAATACTACAAAGAGATTAATTTGGTTAAAAAAGTAAATAAATCTCAACAGTAGAACTAGAAAGAAGCTACATTATTCTCTCCCTCCTCCACCCGCCCCCCCATATACACACACATGCACACACTCATACCTTTCCCCAGCTTTGCTCCTGGATTAAAAACCACTTGGCTATTTGCACCACTAAAATTTAATGAAATCGTTTTAAAAAGCTACTTGGGATAATTTCAAGTATGATTTCCATGAAGTACTTTCTGCCCTTTCTTATGACAACCCTTGACCTTTCAAAAATGCATAAAACACTGGCCACTGATAACATCCTTTAGCGTTCTTAACCTACCAAAGGACTCTAAACTCACGGAGAAGAGCTTTCAAACGGACATCTCAATGGGCAAGTGAGAAGGAACGCAATAAATACTTTACAGTCCTTGCTCTTCTAGGCATTACTGCCAAGTGTTTCCTCGCCTTCCTGTTTTAAGCAGGGTTTCTCCACCGCAGTGCTGCCGACATTGGGGGCCAGCTACTTCTTTGTTGTGAGAGGGTGTGCGATGCACTGGAGGATGTTTATGGACAGCCCTGGCCTCCACCCACTAGATGCCAGTGTCACCGTCCCCCGAGTAGTGGCCCCTCCAAATAACTCCAGACGTTGCCAGTGTTCTCTGGGGAGCAAAATCACCCCAACTGAAAACAACTGCTGTAAAGTTTTTCCCACACTCTAGTTTTCAAACCCCTTCCTCTCCCAAATTCAATCAAGACTCGGGGCTTTAAGGAAGGAAGAGAAAGCTCCTCAAGAGTTGTAGCATATTGTTTTTGTTTTTCATTGAATTTATTGGGGTGACAATGGTTAATAAAATTATAGAAGTTTCAGGTGCACAATTCTATCATACGTCTTTTGTATATTGTGTTGTGTGTTCACTGCCTCAAGTCAAGTCTCTTTTCATCACCATATCCCCCTTATAGCCTCTCCCGCCTCTCTCACTCCCCTTTCTTTAAAGTTGTAGCTCCAGCAGGCACCCGGTGTGTTCATCACCATCACAGCCAGGTGTGGGGCACGCGGGCTGAGGATGCAGGAGGCAGGCTGACTTGGGAGCAGGTTGTTTGCTACACATCCCTCTTGGTCCCCAGGCCGGCCCTCCCTCTTTGGCCAGGGGTGTTGGAACACAATGATGGCTGAATGAACTGTTTCACTGACTTAGCTTTGCCTCCCACTCTCAGGGACAGGTCTACACATCCAGTATTTTATTCTTTTGCATCATCTTCCTTCTCCATGCACATGAGAAATCCTTTTAGAATCTCTTCCTAAAATAACAGGACAAATATTAATTTTACCCCAAGTGGCCTGTACGTTATTCCAAGAAAGAAATGGGCACGTGGAGGAAGATGAGAGGCCATGTTAACAGCAGGTTACGCCTGGGAGGTGCTGGGCAGGTGACTGTTTATTGCAATGCTTATTTATATTCTGTACTTTTCCCATTAAAAATGTAGACATTTTGTCATATATCTAAATTTTTTAAAAATGAAAAAAAATTACATACACCCATAAAAAAGCTCATAAGTCCTCTTTAGATGTGTTTAGAACAGTGTGTGCAGGGAGCATCGGAAAAGTTGGTCTGTGAATCAGATATACCCTGCTCAGACGCTGCTTGGCAATGGGGGGGGGGGAGGGGTAATGAGAATGCAATAATTCTGTCTTTTCTACCTTCATAAGTATAATGCACACCAGCCATCAAATAGTATTCTTTTACTCACCAGTCATCTGGTCATTCTATAATCCTATTCAAATGTCTACATGTGCTAAGTACTATGATATATGATGTGTGGGACACAGAGGTAAATAAGACACAGTTCTTTCCCTCACGCAGTTTAATACTAAATGAAAGATCAGACAAGTACAAACAGCCTCTAATGCAAGAAGTAACATTAAAACATTCAGTGCGGGAAGAGGAGTCCGGGAACACCGTGAGCCAACACACAGAAGTGGGGTTGTACTCCTCTGGGTGCTCGGGGAATAGTGTTGTCTGGTTTGGCTGGGGCGCCCATACTGGAAGGTGGAACTGGCATCTTGAATAAGCAGGACTCAGAGGGTGTAAATACAAAAGCAACTCTTACGTGTTGTCATTCATTGTCTCTTCAAACTGCCTGGTAGGAAGAGTTCTCCCCCCTCCCTGGGGCAAAGCTCAGGCAGGCCCATACCTGAAACTTCTTAGATGATACAAAGCCTTAAAACCCTTTTAAACAGCAAAACAGCCTTGATTTAGAATCCAGAAGACCCAATCCCACAGTTAATTCACAGTTAATCCACTATCCTTTGAGGATAGTCCTTCCTGCTGTCTGGAGGAGTCTACTGATTACCTGTTTCAGGGATACGGGAGAGTGGTGGGCTTCCCCCCTCCTAGAGCCTTCTACCCAACATACCAGCTGCCTTTGCAGCCCCAGAGAAGGGCTAGAAGCCTAGGGGAAAGGAGGAGAAGTGAGCGATGAGAAGGGCCTTACTTCACTCCCTGCTCTACAATATTTTACCTTTCGCAGGCCAGCTGGTGTGATGGGATTTGTGCATGGGGTCTTGGAGATCTTCGGTCTCTCCCCTGCACTTCCCTCCACCTGACTGAACTCCCTCTGGCTGGAGTCACTCACTTCTTCCACTGACCCTAGGAACCCACCTGTTCACTCCCATTTCCTGTTGTGTTGAGGGACCATCAATTCTCTCGGCAGCCCCACAGGACAGCATCTAAATCAATGCCCACGATGCCGGCCCTCTTGTGGGAACCTAGTCTTTGTCGGGGATACAGGAAACAGTGCCTTTATATGACCAGACAAAGAGGGCAAGCTCAGGCCCCTGCAGCACGCTCAGCCACCAAAGCAGTTGGCCGCCCTGGGTCTCACCATCTAGATTTCCCAGGCAGGTGTTGGGCACCAATCCACCAGGCTCCCCAGCTGAGGACAACACAAGGCAAACTGCCAAATTGGTGTCCTTTAAGCCACACTCTCTAGATTTGGGGTGAGCGGCTGGTTCCCTGCATCCATCCATCCCCTCTCCCCTGCAGCGGGGGAACTGCAGCATGGTTCTCTCCATAAGTCCCCTTGCCCCAATCTTCAATAACTTTTTGCTTTTATATTCTCTCAACCTGGCCAAGAGGTTCAAGAGTTTGTGTGTAGGGTAGGATGGGATGGGGAGGGGATAAAAGATACATAGCATGAAATTTGTCATTTAAAATTTTTTTTTAATTTTTAAAATATATATTTTTATTGATTTCAGAGAGGAAGGGAGAAGGATAGAGAGATAAAAGCATTAATGATGAGAAAGAATCATTGACTGGCTGCTTCCTGCACCTTCCTGCAGGGGATCGAGCCCGCAACCTAGGGCATGTGCCCTGACCGGGCATTAAACTGTGACCTTCTGGTTCGTAAGTCGATGCTCAACCACGAGCCACGCTGGCTACGATAACCATTTTTAAGTGTGCAGTCCATGGCATGAAGCAGATCCCACTGTTGTGCAGGCACCGTCACCATCCACCTCCAGAATGCTTTGTCACCCCCAAATGAAATTCCACCCATTAAACATTGACTCCCCATTTCCCTTTCTACCAACCTCTGCACCCATCATCTATTTTCTAACTCTGGAGAGTGCTTTTTAAAAATATCCTTCTGCTGTAATCTTGATGCTTCAAAGCCAAGTATTCCATTTGACATACTGTTTAACAAAACGTGTCAGATTATATTCCACAGAAATAAAATTGGAGAGGTAGGTAGGGGCAGAATGTGGACTGTTAGGTCCTGGGCCCAGAAGCCAGCCCTGATCGAGGAGGTGTGCTCAGGGGGCAGTGTGTGTGTGTGTGTGTGTGTGTGTGTGTGGTCACATGGTCAGGGTGCATTTCAGAAGGAATGGAGGGAGCACCTGGTCTCCCTCATCCGAGCACGGAGACGATGAGGGCCTGATCGATGGTCGTGAGGACTGAAAAATGAACGAGACAGTCCCGAGGTTGAATAGGGAGGAACTGGTGGCGGATAGGCTGAAGGGAGAATGAAGGGACCGGTGTGGGAGAAATTATGAAGAAACTTTGTACATGGCCTGCATGGAGGTTAGTGGGATTGAAAAAAATAATAATTCTATGACGTTGAAGCCTTGAGATTTGGGAGGTGGTACTAATAGGAGTAGGAATACAAAAAGTTGGGTTGGGGAAAAAGACAAAGGGACGTGTGCAGTTCTGTTCTGGCGAAGGATTTATGATTCCTGCAGGAAGTGGGCTTCCTGATGGCTTCTGGGCAGCAGGAAGCCTCCGCAGCGACACCGAGCAGGGGTCATCTGAATCCGGGGACTGGGTGGGGTCAGCCAGTGAAGAGCACGTGGGCAGGTGGAAGTGTTACCTTGACTCTTAGAGGGGAGGAGGAAGAAAAGAAGCGAGGAAAAGAAGGTGGAGAAAAGAGGTCCATCATGGTGTGTGCCATGGCAGCCCAGAGAAAAGGGGAGAGGTTTACAGGCACTCCCACAAGAGCCTCCTGCTTCCCGCCTTCCCTTACCCCCAGCACCGCTCCATTCCCACCCTTGGGTTGCGGTCCCCTTACTATGATGCCGCCCCAGCCCCATGGTGTCCCTGCCCGGCTCTCAGCACTCTTCCTCGTGCCTTCACGCTCGCCCGGCACCAAAAATTCCCACTTGCCTGGATGTGCCATGCGGTTGCTCACCATTTCCCTTCTTAAACACCCTATTCAGATTCCAAAACTATGTCAATGTCCCTCTGTGAGCAGCATTCCTTTATTTCCCCTGACTGGTGCTCTCCCTGCTCTCTAACCTCTACATTGTACTGACCTTGCATACTGTGGTCGCTGCAATGATCATTTATGGGTTCATTTCCCTCTGGACTGAGCTCTAAGGGAGACCTAGATGCTTATTCATCTTTCATCCCCGAGACTGTGCACAGGGCCTGGCACATGCGATATGCTTAATGCACGTTAGCCCCCCGAAGCATTGCTGGGAGCAGGCGTGCAGTGCTATGCTCCCTCTCCTGATCCCCAGTCTGCCACAGACACTCACACATGCTACAGGACAAAGCACTAGCAATGGCACTGAAATAGACATAATAAGTGACCATTCTCTTTTTGGACTGCTCACTGTCACGGTCCTGAACTAACATGTTTTACAATAATGAGAAGCTTCAAAGAACCTCTAGAAGCAATGGCAACTACGCCGTGTGGGAGCAGCTCACTTTCCTGTCCATCAGAAAAGCTAAAACTCTTTCCTCTCTAACCTGCCGTCCTTAAAGACACGAAGTTCTTGGTTGGGCATAAAAGCTCTGTCCAGGTATAAAACTTGACCCCTGTAGGCGCTGGAGTCCTTCCTTAACATTCTGTGAGCAGCGTGTAGGCCGAAGGGAAGCGAAGTGAAACAGAGGACCAGGAACAAGAGACCACACCACAGCGTCTTATCACAGGGTCTGCCATCTGATAAAGGTGAGCGGCCTCCTCCTTTCATTTTCTTTTTTAAAAAATATATTTTATTGATTTTTTACAAAGAGGAAAGGAGAGGGATAGAGAGTTAGAAACACTGATGAGAGAGAAAGAGAAACATCGATCAGCTGCCTCTTGCACACCCCCTATTGGGGATGTGCCCGCAACCAAGGTACATGCCCTTGCCCGGAATTGAACCTGGGACCCTTCAGTCTGCAGGCTGACACTCTATCCACTGAGCCAAACTGGTTAGGGCTCCTTTCATTTTCTTTTACTTGATTTTGCCTTTGCTCAAATCAAAATGGAATGAAGAGTTGGGCTGGGTTTCCTTGGTGGCACAGGGAGAGGCAAGGACGCAGGCCCAGATGGAAATGCTACTCCACAGAAGCTGTGCATCAGAGTTGGTCTCAGGTGGAAGCAAAGCAGCCTCGGGCTGCAGCCTTCCCTCACCCTCCGTGGGGCTGTGTCCCTCACTCTACATGCTGTCACAGAACAGCAGCACACGCAAACCGAGACACATTTCATGCTCTTTAAAGGACTGGATTGTTGTGTGCTTCCCCACGGGGTGATACAGGAAATTTCATTCTCCTGTGTGCTGTGGCCCTTGGTCCATCTGCACTGTGCTCAGAGTCCAGTGGTCCTCAGTGGGGAGAAGGTCCCAGGCCTGCTCTGAGGAATGAAATCTGAAACCCAGCCTTTCCCGGGGGTGGGGGTGGGGGGGGCTGCCACACTCCAGAGGAAGCACAGTTACCCACTTTCCCTACTAGACATATTGGTCATCTGTTCCTGGGGAGAAAGAGAGGAAACCTTCTCTATGAGAGGAACCAGTGGCGAGGCAGACTTTTCTCCTGTTCTTCTAATATTCGAGAACCTTCAAGAACAGCATTTGCCAGCCCCCTCCTCTTGGAACAGTGGAGTGGGAGATTAATTCTCTGGAAGGGACAAAATACATGGTCTACAAGATAACAGGCATAGTGGGCATGGGTGCTAATGGTGTGGGGGAGGGAAATGAACTTTCTTCCTCCCTGAATTAAAAAGAGAAAAATAGTATCTTCAACAGAAGACCCAACAATGACCTCCAATACACAATACACACACATGCACACACAACGCGCACGCACACACACACGCACACCACATTTACCCAGAACTGAGCAAACCACGAGACCAATTCAATGTCTAAAAGAAAGACAAACAAAAATTTGCACAAAATTAAATAATGCACTGAACAATCAATTAATTAAATTAAATCATCTTTCCAGATGGTAAAGCCAGTCTTCACAGTAATCTAAACATTAGGAGGATTCTGTTAAAATGATGAAGCTAGGTTTTTTTTGTATGCCCCTTCCCTCTTACACACACACACCAACTTTCTGATTCCTGAAACAATCCTAAGATACTTTATCAGACTTGACCTTTTGAATTGGATCACCAAAATTATTAATTAACCAGCGTTTGCCTTCTATTATCAGTATACTACCTGGCAACTTAAGAAGGAGAAATAACAAACAGTGAAGAATCAGCTATGCATGCTGGAATCCATAATCAGACAGAAGTAAGCAGGGGGTCAACTTAGAATCAAGTTCATAGAAGCACACAGTGAGCAGCCCCAGGTGTTCCATTTCACTAATGGTTCTGAATTTTCAAAGAACAAATATGCCCTAAAAATGGAACTTGAACTTTGAAGGCAATAAAGGGTTAGTGAGATCTGGAAGATCTCTTTCAGGGGCCCAAGGGACATATCTTCCATCAGGGGGAAGTATTCGCTGCTTTCTTCATCCGTCGATTTTTAAGTCAGTCTTCATTCGCACCCCCTGTTCCAGCAAGCAATGCCAGGGGTCCTTGGATGAGATGCCCAGGCCTTTGCTACTGTTTTCAGAATGGCTACAAAATGGGGCCCAAGGTTGTAGCACAGGTTTTGGACTTGATTCTGGGTAAGATACTACCTAGCGTGAAGCTACTTAGGAGATTCCCTTGACACCAAAGAAGGTCTCTCAAATAATCACAAGTCAGACGTCTCCATTACATTTCACTGTTGTCCCTTTCACTTCTTTCCAAATGGCAATCAAAACTATTGGGGGCCCTGGGAGACCAGCTTCTGCAACCAGCCATCATGTGAGTGGCTCAGGCATTAGCCCTTGAACTCTGAATCCCCGTGTTAATGTAAAACCTCTCCCAATCATCTTGTTTTCTTTTCATTTGATGATTTCACTGGAAATTGCTAAAGAGGTGCATTTAAACGGTATGTCTGCCATTTGGTCACATTCCAAATGATCTCATTTTTTAAAAATTAACCTATTTTTCATTTAATGTCCAGAATATACTTTTCTTGTCTCACATTTTTTAAAAAAAGAAATAGGGTCAATTAAAGTATCTGATCTAACCTTAAAGCTATTTAACATCATTATCCTTTGCCATTTAATAAACCTAAGCCCTGTTCACCTCATTTGTTATGATTAATAAGCCTTCCTCTATCGTTCCATGAACTTGAATGCTGAGGAGGGGTGCAGGTGTCGGTTTTAAACCAAATTCCTGAAAGATTCAATAGAATTCCTGCTGATATAAAAATTTACCAAAAAGCAAAGTCCATTTCTTGCCAAGTACCTTTTGCACAAAGAGGGGAGAGAAGGGCAGAGGGAGTCCTTAATGCCTAAAGAGAAGAAGGAGCAAGCAAGGAGTTTTATTTAATTATTGAGAGTTTTACAAAACTTTTAAAGTATTTTCCACTAACAGGTGGTTAAAGGGCTTTAGTAAATGCAGACAAGTTTAAAGTACTTTTCTTAGGTGGTGCTAAATCTTACTGAGTCAGTCACAAGGGGATGTCTCTGTTGAGACATCCTGACTACACAGCCTTCATTGGTTGATGTTTCTAGCAGGCGGGGAAGGGTCAGGAAGGGCTGGTAAGCGTGGAGCAGAGAGCAGGACATGCCAAAATAACGGAGACTAGAACTCAGGCACTAACAAGAGAGAGAAGTGGGTTCCAATAGATGGGATGGGAGAAGAATGCAGGCTCCATGAGGTAAAGGGCATGGTGCTGTTCGCCTTCATATCCCTGGTGCTCAAAATGGGGCTTGGAAAACAATAGGAGCTCTATAAATATTTGTTGAATGAATGCATAAGCAAAACAAAAACAAAAAAGAAAACGAAGATCATAGGAAATAAATGGAAAGATAGAATGAGAAGTAAAGGAAAGTTAAAGTATAGGGTTCACTTAAACCCCAACAAATCTTTGCATATTTTTGCCAAAAATCAAGGCCATGATGAATGAGCCTTTGCCTGTGATAGGGCCCCATCCCTAGCGCCATGCCCGTGGGAACCCCTGGACTGAGGGTGGGACCATCTGATGGTGGAAAGTGATCTCTCTGGGCTCTTAATTTCAACTCATGATTCTTGGAGACACGGAGTACATGACGCCTTCACATAGTATTTTGGCTGCATTTCAACCTTCTTTTCCAAACTCTTTTTTTTTTTTTTTTTTTTTTTTACAATCAAAGCTATTTACAAGTATGGTAAATGACTCATTTTTATTCCCCTTCCTTTCTCTGTTCCTTTGTCCTCTCTAGAGCAGGTGGTGAAGAGCAAGAAAACAGAGGGAGAGGTCGCCAGCCCTCAACCGAGAACCGGGCCCTCACGGGCACACTCACTGTCTCGCAGAACAACTGCTGTAAGCTGTGAGTGTCTCCGGGAAGGCGGAGACAGAGTCAGACAGAAAGAGCTTTCCAATGTGAGCAATGTTTCAGGAGGAAATGCTCTCAACAGTACTCGGATGGGGTAAACAGGTGCACAAGGTTTGCTTTAGCACAAGTAATGGAAAGGAGATAACCATCTGTCTTGATTAAACTACCCTCCTAGTCCCCAGTGGTCTTCTTCAGTCCTACAGTTCTTTTTTTTTTAAAAAAAAGGCAGAAGAAAGACAAGTATTGTCTACATACTACCAATATGCTGGCTAAATAAGCATTGATGAATTCCAAGCAAAGGTTCCTATCAATATTCAAAGACACAGCGAGGGGTAATGATTCTGCTCTCAGAGTCAGTCTCCCAAATCACTGTAATTTCACGGTTGGGCCTCATGAACCCTTTAGCTCTGCTGACGGTCTCTCTCCCTCTCGACTACAGGGCATTAAGTGTACATTGGGCGACATGTATGTGGACCCCAGGAAGACTGCAGTAAGCCTGTCCACATGAATGTCCCGGCTCCAAAACAGAATTCTGGGCGTGACAATAGGGAGGTGTGTATATTTAAGTGTTTATGGGGATAAGGATGGTGGTAGCAGGAAGTTAGCAAACATGTTTGTAATTTGTTCTTTACACACGTGTCCCATCACCTGATTTCAGACCTAAGGTAAAATGTGGTGGGGTGCATGTATAGCCAATCGCCTCCCCTATTTCTCCAGTGGTGGATGTAAACGACACACACGCGCGGCAAACCATGTAAAAACCAGGGAAAGTTGTGAGTCCAGCTGCTATCCCATATTCAGGAAATAGTAAGTCAATCAACTCCCAGCACAAACTCAGGATGGTTTACATGTGGGTGGAGTAGACAGAAGAATTATTAAGAGGGAAGGCCAAGGTCCCTTCAGAAAGGATGCCGCAGGTCCTGCCTCTCTGGCAAAGAAGAAATAGCACTTTCCAATCTTGTGTCGTCCTATAAGAGCAACGGAAGCCAGAGGGAGAAATAGTTCCTTTTATGAAAGTGTGCCATTCTTGGACACTCCCCTGCCCAATGAAAACGAACGGCCCTGTCATCCCCAGGTGCTCACACGCGCTGAAGGGACGTGGCCACAGCTAACGGGCTACCTGGCAGTGGGAGAGGAGTCCCCTCTCCAGAGGTAGGTCTGCGAGACCAGCCGGTACCAGATGGGCACAGGATCCATGGGGTTAATTATACATGCAAATGTTCCCTTTCTTGGACATGAGTAAGTGAAAGGTTAATGAGGAAGAAAAACCACTATGGAATGAAAATGTTTAGATCTCTAGCTGAGAAATAGAATAGTTGTGCACTCTCGCAAGGCCATAACTGTGGTAACACTATAGCCGAAAAGGTAGGTGGGTGAGAACTATAAAAGGCGACAGCGGTGAAGACGATTTGAATGCATGGAAAAGGTACACAGCTTCTACCTGGCCCGGAAATGTATCCTCTGAGTGAAGAATGGAACAGAATGTCTTAACTGGTTACGCCAATTTTTTGCATCCACACTGCAATTGGATCCCTCAGAAAACAAAGCTTCTTCTTCGAGTTTTAACCATCCAATAGTATTTACGAATGGCCTCTCTGTTAGTGCCACAGTTTATCTTGTGAATAAGATAACACCTGTAGTCATTTATACCAAAAAAACTACAAACCACAGAAATAACCGGAGGGGGGCATACCATCCCCACTGCAAACACATTTCCTAGATGCCATTCCTCTTGTGCTCAATACCTTAAAGAAGGATCTGCAACACCCCCCCACACACACACACAACCCCTACTCCACCCCGCACCTCTTATCCTACTGCCCTACCCTCAACCTTACAACTGCTCAACCCCCTCCCTCCCTGGTCCAGCCAAACAGAAAAGGAATCTCTAATGAAGGTGGCGTGTCTCTGGGAACACGAGCCAGTACAAACGTCTGTGGCTGTATTAACATATGCAGCTATGCAACGGGGAAATGATAAAACAACAAGAGCCCTTTGAATCGAACCTTTCTGAGTCCCAGCCTCCGTGTGGGAGGTGGAGGAAGCTGGGCCAGGAAAGCAAAAGGGTGGCCTGAGGGGTGAAGCGTGCAGGGTCACTGGCCCTGGGGTATGAGCTGGCCAGCCCAGCTCCCACAGGAAGAGGGGGAGCAACCACCGCCATTCAGGTGTGTGGGTTCAAGGACCAGCAAGCTGTGTGAGGAGTTACAAAATAAACAGAGGTACTTCCGAGTCAAAGGATGAGCTCAGTAGTGAGGGGAGAGGAGAGCCTTTTAGAGCAAGTCCCTTCCTCTTGCTGGGAAAACGGCCCTTCAAAGCCGCATCAGCTATTTCGGAACTCCATCTGCCGAAACGGCAGGTAAATGACATGCTGTATGTCCTCTGAGCTTAACACAGTCTAGACCTTCAAGAAAAGAACTCTCTGGATGTATAAATGTCACATTTTTATCTTATTAAAGTGATCACTTCTTGTTTGTATAAGATACAGTTTTTGCACCCCAAATATCTCGCATTCTCACTGAGTCTTTAAGTGCTAAAAAAAGAGTCTAATTCCTTTCTTAGATTGAACTTTCCCACATATCCTGAGAGTTGCCGAGGATACACGTGGCAACTGGGAAAGTCATCTGGCCAATTAGTTGTAAGCCCATTGCTGGTCACATTCACTGTAAGTCATTTGAGAAAACTGGCATACAAATATTCTCTGCTATCAGCTGAAGCACAAAATGTTGCAGCAAATTTATATATCAAAGGGTTAACTCTACTATGGAGCTACTCAGTCAATAAATTAGGCATCATAGTGTTTATATATGAAAATTAAATACTTGCTAATAGAAGTGAAAAATGGGCTTTTAGTTTAATATTAAACAAGTCTTCATTTTTACCTAATTTTTGGAATTATGGAAAATGCAATAATCCCATAATTATCACAAGCAACAAAATAAAAGACAGATAAATTGCATTATAGCAAAATTGCAATGTTTGTGTGTTTTTGGTTTGTTTGTTTTTGCTGCAAATAGTGCCATCAAACAAGTGAAAAGAAAATCAGCAGAATGGGAAAGAATTGCAAGTCACTTATCTGATAAGGAACTGATTTCTGGAATACATAAGGAATTTTTACAACTCACGAATAAATAGACAACTCCATTAAAAAATGGGAAAAGGACTTGAATAAACATTTCTCCAAAGAAGATATACAAATGGCCAATGAGCACATGCAAATATGCTCCACAGCGCTAATCATCAGTCAAACGCAAATCAAAACCACAAGGAAATACCAGTTCACACCCAGTATGATGGCTATAATAAAAAAGACAATAACAAGTTTTGGCAAGAATATGAAAAAAAAATTAGAACTCTTCCATGGTTGGTGGGGATATAAAATGGTGCAGCTGCTTTGGGAAACAGCTTGGCAGTTCCTCAAAATGTTAAACAGAATTACCATTTGACCCAACAATTCCACTCTAAGCTATCTACCCAAGAAAAATGAGACATATGTCCACAAAAACACTTGACAAATGTTCACAGTAGCAAATGTTGGGCAACAGTCCAAATCTTGTTAATCAACGAATGAATCAATGAAAAAAAATGTGTTATATCCATTTTATACCATGTATAAAATTAATATTATATATATTCATGTTGTAGCCATTACAATAATATCCAATAGAATATTATTTAGCCATATAAAGGAATAAAGTATTAGTACATGTTACAACATAGATGAATCTTGAAAACATTATGCTAAGTAGAAGAAGCCAGCTGCAAAGGACCACATATTATATGATTTAACTTCTATGAAATGTGCAGAATAGACAAATCTATTGAGATAGAGAGTAGATTAGTGGTTGCCTAGGCCTGGTGGAGTGGGGGAGGGGGTGGATAAGAAATGACTGCTAATGGGTATTGAGTTTCTTCCTGGGGTGATGAAAATATTTTGTTACAGGATGTGGTGATGGTTGCACAACTCTGAATATACTAAAAACCATTTAATTGTATATTTTAAATGAATAAATTTGTGATGCGAATTATAACTCAATAAAGATGTGTGTTTTTTTTAAACGAGAAAGTGCTTGTGCTTAATAATCAGTCTAGAAGTTCCCTCTAAAGCATAACAATCTAAAATATATAAATTCTTAGGTAAGTAGAGTACTGGGTTCAATAAATTTCTCCAGGTGCTCAAAGAAAGTTTAAATAAAATAAAGTATTTTTCAATTTCAGACTGATTAGACTATGCCATGTTGACAGTCTTAGCTCTCAACTACTTCAGTACCATGTACTTGACAGTGTGATAAATAGACAAAATTAATAAAACAAATAAACTAAATACTTTTCTACTGGGGATTCTAAGTTACTCTTTAACTCTTTCCCATAGCTTTGCTAATATGTTGCCTGCTCATTTTATGAGTGAGCTTTGCTTTCAGCTGTACCTAAGGAGGCAGAATCCCAAGGAGCTAGACACAGCTCGGCCTCCCGTGTTTGTTTCACATAATTTAACAACATGAGTTTGAAGGAGGCTAATGTGAGATGACATTAATATAGAACTGAAACAGCTATTTTCCATCCTTGTAGATTATTACTGAAGTCCTATTGCTTATAAAGTTTGATAGGTTACAGCTTTCCAAAGGAGACATACCAAATGGAACAGTGAGTAATCTTTGCTCTGAGAAATTATTTAGCTAAAATTCCTCATTTCTCTTGAGGAATTCTTTAGAATAGAAGTGTCCCCAACATGATCTTTGATTTGCTGAGGCTGGGTGAAAGCTTCTTCCTCCTAAAAGAATGCCAACCTTGCCCAGGAATAACCATGTAACGTAACAGCAAAAAACACTGAAAACAGTAGTATTATCTGAGGCTCGGAATCAACAATCTCCTAACTCATTAAGTACATGTGTCCTTCTAAGGAAGATTCCCAGCTACCATTATTTCATTATAAATTAAGAAGAATCTCCACTCAAGAGAAATGGTTCTTTTTAAAAAGTAAAATGTACATTCAATAGAGATTTGCTCTCCGTCAGCTTCAGCCTAAGGGATTCTTTGCAGATGGACAAACTTATTTCTCTAGTTAACCGTTGCCTCAGCTCAGTGCTTCTGGAGACTCAGCTGTCAGAATCACTGGTTGGGCTTGTAAAAGCCACAGGGGGTCAGCCAGGTGCAGAGAAGGGCTCAGGAATGTGCATTTCTAACACTTCTCCGTGCTTCCCAACCTGTGCCGATGCTGCTGGTCTGTGGACGGTCCTTGGAGAAGCACCACCTCAGACACACAGAGCTGGGGCTGGCTGGGCAAAGTCCTGGCTAGGCAGGTCTTCTCTGAGAGTCCACCAGAAAGAAAACATCACCCAAAGGCCAAGACACATTTACATTTAATACTTAAATACCAGCAATCACCATAATCTGCTTCTCAATGTCTGTGGTTCATACTCATTGGTCATCTTCCTGGTCTCACACCATCCTCACCCTTTTCTTCTTTTTTTTTTTTTTTTAAATAAATTTTATTGATTTTTTTACAGAGAGGAAGGGAGAGGTATAGAGAGTTAGACACATCGATGAGAGAGAAACATTGATCAGCTGCCTCCTGCACATCCCCTACTGGGGATGTGCCCACAACCCAGGTACATGCCCTTGACCGGAATTGAACCTGGGACCCTTCATTCCGCAGGCTGACGCTCTATCCACCGAGCCAAACCAGTTAGGGCCCATCCTCACTCTTGCCCACCCTACATGATAGAAACACCAAGGATGCGGAAGAATCATTGATCAGTGCCTCCTGCATACCCCTCACTGGGGATGGAGCCTGCAACCTGGGCATCTGCCCTGACTGGGAATTAAACTTTGAACTCCTGGTTCATACACAGGTCGATGCTCAACCATTGAGCCACACTGGTCTGGCTAGTTGCCCTTTTGAACTCAGAAGCTGTTGACATCACCACTTTCTACCAAGTGGTTGGGTAACAGAAAAAGTCCATCTGTATGCAGAGAGAAGGAGAAATGATGTGGTGGATGAGGGCCTTCTGGATTCCATACAATCCTCCAGCCCCTGGCTTCAGCGGAGGACGGAGTCCCTGCCCTTGGGTTTGCTCCATAAATAACCTCAAACCTCCACCTTCTATTAAATTCCCTTCTTGCCAAAACCGGCGGAAGAGGATTTCTTATTTACAACCAAAAGGGCTCTAATGAAAACTGTTAATAAAGTCAATCTTCAGGCACTTCTCTTCTCTGCTTCAGTTCAACTCAGAGATTATATTTACCTGAAACTTCGTCCTGCCCAAGTGCAACTGCTTCAGCATCCCTCATAGTCATAGCTGAAACCCGTGCTTATTTAGCTGATTCCCTGAACTCTGCGTCACTGAGTATTTCAAATCCAGGGCCTGCTCGGATTCTTCTACTGGAGGAATTATCATTTCTATTTCTCCCCAACATTAGGCTGGGATAAATGAATATAAATCAGAAACGAATGTAAGTCCATTTGGTGTCCTTTTTTGCAGACAGAAATAAGAAAACCAATAGACAGATTTCAAATTAAGGTCTGGATATGCAGTTGTACTTACCATGCTGGATAAATGTAAATGTTTGGTTTTTCAATAATGTTTCTGAATAACTCTGGCTTTCCAGCTACTTATTTTTGTGGAGTCACATTTTAAATCTCTGTTACCTGCTGTACTCCTAGGTACAACCATATACGTGGTACATTTCACATCCAGATCGCGTGTAAGCCCGGGGCTCCCCAAAGGAAGAAGAGAGTCTGACTTGATCTCCTTGAGTCTCGCTGCTTCCTTCAAGCACAACGGAGACAACGCAGATGGGATTTGGTGTCCCTTTGGACGGTAAGTCCTATCTGTGGTAACACATCTCTTCCGTAAGTTTGCAAGGTCACTAGACACTGCAAAGCCGGAGTTTAATAGTGCGACTTGATTCCCTTAGTCTGTCCAATGTCATTTATCCTCTGTACTGAACTTCGGCATGCTGGCCTACTTAAATCAAGACTTCTGGGAATTATCTTTGGCAACTACATGCTTAGCAGAAAAGTGTGATCACTTTGGCTTCCTCGTGTCGGATAACAACAGGTAGTCGCAGGCTCCCAGCGGTTTCCTGGAGTGGCTTGCTTTCTTTATGGTAATCAATTTATCCGGCCCAGCTGTCAGGCACTTGACTTCCCAAATAACAACTGACACAGAACTCGAGCCACAGGAAGGAAGAAAACTCAGATGTCCCCAAACACGCAGCTAATGAAAAATGTAGTCTAGGCTCTCACGCATCTGTGTTTTCCCCATGAAATGTAAATTGTCCATTTGGAAAACAATATAACTGCAGAGGTTTCTCCACAAATGGAAGTTTCACATAATATCTGACTGGGCCGCGGGCCCGACATCCATTAAGGTGTTATCATAACTTACAATGGGAATTGAAGCAGCCAACATTATTGTCTAAGTCCCTCTTACTAATTCCATGAAAAGACCAAAAGGGCCTACACTACCACAGATCACAGCTTCCATCCTCCAGGAAAAATCCTTTCATTCTACATCGTAGCTGTTCCTTGGGTCTAAACTGAAAGAAGGAAAAACATGTAGGATAATGCCCGGGCTGCCCTTTTCTCCTCCCACTCCTCCTGACCAGAAGGGTTTTCCCCAGCCTGACAGGATGCCAGCAGGAAGGCCTGGGGTCTCATGGGAAGGGCACTGGAGCAGCCCCGACTCCACTGCATAGATGCTTTGGGACTGAATGATTACCCTTGTCTATAGAGGGACAGGACATCCCATGGAAAAGAGGGTTTGAAGGCACTGACAAGTCCTGTATTTGGATGTCTTTCAGGGCACAAACATTGAAATAGTTTTAGTTACAACCTGAGGAAAGTTGGAGCAGCAGAGTTTTTCCTAACACCTTCCGCCTTCTGAGAACGCTAATCTATCCATGCTAAGAAACTCCACCTTAGAGCTAATCAAGGGTGAATCCTCTTTGCCTTGTGGCTTCGGAATGACGGCGTTTGTTTTTGTCACGTGCCCATACTGAGGTCTAGCTTGGACCTTCCTTTGCAGTGCACTGGGGAGTGGAAGCTCGGAGCTCCATGTGTCAGCCCCTTACTGGAAGCATTCCCCTGCCCTGGCTTTCTTCTGACCAGACAGACATGAGCATCTGGAGGGGAGGGACAAGGATGCATATTTTTTGAACCAGGTCTCTTGCACTTAAGATGCTGAGAAATTTTTTAGGGCAAAAAATAGTTATCTTAGTCTTCAAAGACATTTTCACTTCTACACCACAAAGCAGGGCAGATGCCCTTTGGAAATGCACTCATATCATCCATTCAACTATTGTTTAACCCACAGCACGTGGACTCAATAAAACTCAACATAAACATTTAGAAAGGCCACTTCTGTGCACAGATGTCATTAAATGTGCGTGGCTGCATAGCCATATTCCATTTGAGGGACCTCATTAACTAGGAAATGATTTCCTACTTCATGACTCAACGCTCATCATCTGAAAGGATTAAGATAAAATGCTTTTCCTGAAAGAACATCTTTCTTGAAATCTCATTTTTGCATATTCTCTTTCGGTGCCACCCCAGCTTTCTCTGCTCACAATACTGGCTGCACAGCAAACTCTGAAATAGAAATATTATACACTAGACTCTTACCATCAGGAGGAGGAAGAGCCACTAGTAGAAGAGTTGAAGTCCCTGCAACATGAAACCTCTGATATGAGAAGGAATCAGAAAGCTGGGTGGTCTCTCTGAATTAACCGGAAAAACAACAAGCAGATTCCTCTCTGTCACCAGACCTTTGACAATGAAGGGAAGGTTCAACTGTATGAAAATATTTTGGCTTGAATATCATGTTTTTAAACTTTCACCAATCAGCACAGTCTTGCTAAACCTCCCATTTATAGGGGAAGCTACCCTATCATTGCCAAGTTTAGAAAAATGAAGGTACAGTAGGATGTAATGATGGTTTGATATTTTATCTATAATAAAGCACGCTCCCCCAAAGTCCCAGTGCATTTTGAATGAACACCAAAGGTGAGAATGCTTGACCACCCGCCCCCCAACTGGCAAATACAGGAATTTCAACTGTTCAGATTACAATGCCTCGAAGTAAATCACTATTAAGTTCTTACCTTCCAACCTACTGGTCAACCAGAAAAACAGTCAGATTTGCTTGGGAAATTACACAACTACTGAACACCCTGCTTTCATCCCCCAACCACAGCAAGTTATGAAATAAAAACAGCTTTTGATTCATATTAGCATTTTGAATATTATTTCTAAAAATTATCCTTAAGCAGTTGTGAACTAAGGATGTGGTATGACTTGCTAAGTATTATGATTGATATAACTTTTCTTTCCATGTTCTGAAAGTCACACCTTTGAATCTAAAAGACACTAAATGTTTATCTGGCCTGAAGGGGATGGGGCAGGATAAAAGGCTGGGTACATAAATTTCAAGTTACTAGTACAATATGTTTTGCCAACATTTGATAGGCTGGGATTACATTTAGATACTAATTTTAAAAGTCATTCATCTTAAGGACTGAGATTAATTATTACAACATCCCATTATGAAATTTTCTAACATCTCACTGCTACTCTATGGATAATTATTTCAAGTGCCATCTCAACTACTTATTAGGCTAAGAAAAATATTTTTAATGGTTCTTAAAGAATATAAAGTATAAATACACAAAAGATGCAGGATCCTTTACTTGGAAAAAAATAGATAATCTGATCAATTAGCAGAAGTGCTTTGACTGTCACTAGAATCCATTTAAAATCATGACCTACAGCATCTTAGAAAGCACCAGTGTTTTCCAACAACTTGCAATCATATTTAGGTTGCATTTAATAGGGCAGATATACAGTGAACATCCGAAAACAAACTCATACATACAACACAGGAATTTAAGGCAAGTGAGTGATCACCCCTGAATTCACTGAAATAATGTGACTAGTGCTGCCATTAGGCTAATTATGAGACATGCAGGAAGCCATCCAGTTATTTCCCAAATGAAGTGAACAGACGTGAGCATTTTAGAATAAAGCAAGTACCTGATAGTTTCATGAGAAGTTCAGAAGCTGCTTTGACTGACATGTCCCGCCTTAGCCCACTCCCCTTCCCTTCCTGGGCCTTCAGCGTGTCCTCAGAGATGCTTGGGGCTGACACTTCAGATTCCGAGCCGAACACATAGCTGGACCGAGGCAAGGAGGCGCTGAGGGCCTCCTCTTCCTGAGGCTCCTCTTTCACTTGAAAGTTAAGATTCATGGGCTCCTTCTGATTTGCAGCTGTCAAAAGAAGAAAGGGATTATATATATATACAGATATAAAAGGCCACTCCCCTCTTCGCTGCCCCCAACTTAATGAAGTATGGATGCACGATCACACTGTGCTAACAGCAGGAGGGACCACAACCTAATCAAAATCAGCTGCGCCCTGGGCACAAAAATACAATACACTCCGTGAGCGCGTGGGCTCCTGACTCTTTCAAACCTATCCTATTCAAAACTTACCTTTCTCTTTGGTCTCCCTCAAGGTCTTCTTTTCTGTCTATGTGGCTGCCTTCCTGGTCTATTTGCCCTCTCCTCACCAAATCCCATTAGAGAATAATGCCTTTAGGCAGTTATCTTGCCATAAAATATTGAATATAAACACGAGTCAGAGGCAACACCCACAGTGAAAACCTGCACTGGAGTGTAAGGTGAGGATGGAGAATTTGCCAGAAAGAAAAGCTCAGACTAGAGAAATACCACTTTTACTTTGTTATAAGCCGACATCACTGACCCACAAACAGTGGGACGTGCACTTGGCATTGTTTTTGGGGTCCATGTCTGTAGCCCAAGTCATCTTCGAGTCCACAATGGGTTTGTTTTTTTTTTTAAAGAAAACTTATTTTGGAATAATTTCAGATTTGCAGAAGAGTTGTAAAGATGGTTGGAAGAGTTCTCACATAATCCTTCACCCAGCATTCCTGGATGTTAACATCTGATCTAACCACGATGCATTTGTCAGAACTGAGAAATTCACATTGCTGTGATCTAAACTCCAGATTTTATTCAGATTTCACCAGTGTTTCCACTTATGTGTTTTTTCCACAGTTCCTTTTTAGCATGGTTGGTTGGTATGGAGTGCGTGGTTAGGGCAGAGCTAGCTGGCCTATTATGGGATGGATCCTGTGGCTTTGTTACAGCATACCACTGAGCTACATACCACTCAGGAAAGACCAAGAAGGAAGGCAACTTTCTCAGGCATCTTGCTTCCTTTTAAAAGGCCATGTGGTAGTAACTTTTAGATTGGTTATATTGGGTGTGTCTGTCTTTTGAGAAAGATCTCATCCTGATACAGAGTTCTTAGGAACGCCTAATAGAATGAGCCTTAAGCCCATTCTTGCTTAACAAATAAGAGGAAGAAAAATACACCCCCAAAGCAAACACCTATTACCCCTTGCCCACCATCTGCCTCAGCCAATACACACCGACACAAAAAAGTCTTTCTTTCTACCCATGCCCCTCTATGAATATATATTCTGGACTCACAAGTTCATACAGACTAGTGTATTTGGAAACTGGAGCCCAGAGGCCCCACATGACATTTGGAAGTTTTGCTACCAGGAAGAGGAAGAGCTAGAACTCGAAACTAGTCTATGGGCTGCCCATCTGGTGCCCCTGACCAACCTCCATCACACCGCTCCTCCACCTCTGGTCCCTGTGTTATAACAACACTAATACAATGTGACCTCCAGGTCTTTGATAAAATACGACCTTCTCAATGAAGTCTACCCTGTTCAAAATTGCAACCCCTCCCCAGTACTCCCAGTCTCTCTTACTCTACTTTGATCTTCCTTTTCTCCCTAAAATATAGGTGTCCCAAAAATGCATGCACACACTCTGAATAATTATAGAGGCAGTGTTTATTAAAATACATTTCATTTTCAAAATTGAGCTATCAGCTGTTAAGGTATGTATACATTTGGGGGACACCCTGTATTTATCTTCTCATAACATACTGTTTAAGATTGAACTGTGTCCCGCTCCCCCAAATCCATACGTTAAAGCCCTAAACCCCACTGTGACTGAATTTGGAGACAGGGAGGTACTTAAAGTTAAATGAGGCCCTTAGGGTAGGACCCTAATCCAATATGGCTGGTGCCCTTATAAGAAGAGAGACAAATGTGAGGACAAAGTGAGAAGGTGGCCAACTTCAAGCCAAAGACAGAAAGAGGCCTCAGAAGAAACCAAACTGGCCAGCACCTTGATCTTGGACCTTCAGCATTCAGAACTGCAAAAAAGGAATGTCTACTGTTTCCATCACTTAGTGGTATTTTGCTACGGTAGCACAAACAGACTAATCACATAAAATATAATTTTCTCATTTATTATGTCACTCCTTTGTGATTTGTTCTTCATGAAGGCAATGATCTTTGTTTTAATGCTGATGGATCTTGAGTGCCTAGAACAGTGCCTGGAACATAGTAGGTGCTCATGATACATATTTGTTGAATGGGTAAAATACACTGGCCACAAATTAGTGACATCAGATGGCACTCCACTACTCCTTGTGGTAAACAAAAGTTAAGAATCGCAAAATATTCCACCAAAGGTAATCAGAGGTGCTTTCCCAGAACTGATCATTCTTTTGGGGATGAAACCGTAGTTATAAAGTTAAGAGCTTTGCTGCCTACATTATGGCACTTACTGAGGTGTCTTTGAGTGATCACTTATACTCTGGCATTACAAACAGGGGAGTCCAGGCATCGAGAAAAGTGCCTAAAATCTAGCCATTTGGGGACAGTGCCATCAGAATCTGAACCACGGGAAACAAAGTGGGTCTCTAGTGCAATCTGCAACAAGTGTGTATTCCCACCCTCAATCAGCAAGGCAGCTCCTGAGAAGACTTTGTTTATTTAAGGCATTTCTCCCCTTTCAACCACTGCCTGGGGGTTTGCTAACCACCTCCTAAAGCTTCTCTTGCCCTCAGCCTTTCTTTCAGAACTCTTCATAAAATCCCCTCCCAAGAGCATGCCAGTTAGTCACGACGGAGTCATTAAACAGTGTATGGTCTATTAAGTCTGTGACTTTGATTCTTTGGGAAGGAATAATATAAAGTGAATGGTTAGGTATTTTAAAAAGTGCTTCACTGCTATATCTTTTATTTTAAAGCCTTTTAAAATTCTAAGGTGAGGCTAGGAAAGATAAGAAACTACTGACGTCCTAGGAGTAAATCCCAATTCTAGAAAGGACACAGCCCTTATGCTGAGGCTCTGAGCTATAAGGTGCTTCCACATGCCACGTAACACTTGAGGGGGAGAAAGGTATTCAGCACTGCTAGTACAGCCCAGATTTAACAGAACTTCAAGGACCCTTAAAACAACAACAGGCAAGCAGGATGCTGCTCATTATAAATCTGCAAGTCTTCCTACCTGGTTTTCATTCTAACATGAACAGCATAAAACAGGTGACACGCTGGGGAATTATAAAGTTAATGACATGTCACAAAAGCGTGTGGGAGACACTCGTTTGCTCAAGTTTTCATTTCCCAAACATTTGGGCCTAAACAAAAGGTTTAAAACTAGAAATATGAAGGTTATCCTGCTTTCTTTCAATTACCAGAAACAGTTACACTGAGAATAGTACATAAAGCCTGTATTTTAAAATTAATCTGACTGAATAATTACCATTGTTGTTTTGTTTTGTTTTATCCTCAGTTGAAAAAAAAACCCCATTCTCTTTCTACAGAGAAAGTCAAAATTAGAGATATTTTTGGGGGCATAAGGGGATTGCTAAGGGGAAAGCAATCCTATTTGACTCACTGCATAGTCTTGACTTCATTCTTATTAATCAGAGATTTGTGCACAATGACCTCAGTTTGCAACGGACTTTCTCAGCACCTGTCTTGACTTCCTGTGTGCATATCTTGAAACTTCCAGATACTCCACGATTTTTAAGATGATACCATAATATTTTTGTTTTTTCATTTTATTTTTGTCGTGTTATTTTAGGAATTATTTATTGGAAAGTTATCAGAATCCATCAGTAACTCGATGCAAGAGAAAAACTCAGAAAGTAAAGAGCTATTAGTGATGCTGTTGTAAACCTGGCTATTATTTATCAGGAAAGGAGGAAAGAGAAGATCAGACAGACGCATGCCCAGCCAGGTCTGAGCGAAGTGGGAAGGTGCTGGTCTGTCAACCACACCTGCAAGCAAGTCAGAGGCTAGAATGGGTGTGACCACCGCAAGAGAGCAAACCCGGAATATTCAAAACTTCCAAACAAAGGAAGTTCCTTCCTTGTCTTTTTCATGCCCTTGGTTCCTGGCTCTCCTGTGGCAGGGGGATGTGCTCCCCTGGGCCCACACGATGCACGGCCATGGTGGACCCCACACATGGACTAATGGACTTTAATGAGCTTGGATGCTGAACCACACCCGGCTGCAACACGGAGTGGAAGCTCTGGACACTGCCCTGTTTCTGGCTCTGCTGGAACCCCAGCTGCACCTTTTCCAGGACTGGTGCAAGGTGCGGGGGGCTTTGGAACTTGAGAAATGCAAGCTCATACAAATAAAGTCTTCTTCCACATCCCGTTCTCATTTCAGCAATGCCCGAAAAACCTCCACCTCACTCCGAGTGATAAGGGAGTTTGATTCTCAAGTAACATTAGAACCTAATCTGTAATCTCCTTTTATCTCTTTTTTCATGTTTAAATTTTAAATTTTTTCTTCAGATATTCTGCTTATAACATAGCGAGGGAGCCCCACTAATCAAGAGGCCCCTACTCTCACTGTTCAAACATGTTAGGACCTGAGCATAAATGATGCATATCTTACGTTTACACATTTAAGGGAGGTGGGCAGCCATTTAGAAGAAAGAAGCTAGCTTTTTGAGGATTTATAGAGGATTCAAGATAAAGTCCAATATGAGGAAGGAGTGGAAGCCACTGGGATAAAATGACTCCAAGTTGCTAATCTTAATAGGGAGGCATTAATAAGTTGTAAAAGATATCCTTCTTTAAAGTAAGGTGTCATCAATTCTCCTGAAGATTTCTCCCATGAACCCCCAACCCCTTTGGGAAAATTCTATATAATTTCCGTAAAGGTCATAATTTGTTTTAACAACGCATATAACTAGCATTTGAATAGTTACTCAGGAATTAATCCACTAACCACAGAAAATAGGGATCATTATTATCTTTATTTTAGAGTCGAAGAAACTAAGGTCCCAAGAAGTTAACCGACTGACCTTGTCCTCCTCCCCCCCCCAAAAAAAAATGACAGGACCTCTAGGCTCCAGGGCTTCTGACTGAAAATGCACCCAAGTTCTCTCCTTTCTTTCCAAAAAAACCCAAGCTTCTTTATGAAAGATGCTAACCTAAGAGGTTGGACTGTGGGCCTTAGAAAATAAGTGATATGGAGTGAACTACACATTGTACATGAGAAAGGGGAGTGCGAGGTGCAACCTGAAGGGAAGGGACATTTTCTGAAAGGAGAGAATTTTGTGAACATTTGACTAAGAGGTGAAAGAGGAGAAACCAACTGCAACATGGAAGCTTCTGTTCTGTCCTGCCGGGTCCCTCTGGTGAAGGAAAACATTTTCCTTGCGTTTAATAAAATGGAGCTCTCTTTCAGTCCAGAGTCTAGCAATTTTGCAAATTCTGAGCTGTTACATGAAAAAGCTAGACCAATGAGAGTTTTACTTACTACCTCACCCTAAAGCAGAGCCAAAGACTCTCAGGAGTTAGAAGGGACCGCAGATCAGCGGTTTTCAAACAGTGTTCCAAGGAACCCTAGGGTATGCTTCAGGGGTTCCAAATGTTTCTTTCAAATGTAAGATTATTTTAAAATTAGTTTTCCATTTGGTTTGAAAATTAATATAAAATTTAATTTTAAAATGTGCACCTCCAGCTGCATTATCCAAGACGTCAATTAGAGACCACTAATACATTAACTTGTGTTGATAAGTTCATCTGCAGATCACTAAAATCTAAGGTGACCAGATGTCCCGATTTTTAACAATTTGTCCTGCATCCCGTAGGGTTTTAAAAAAGTCCCGATTTTTGGAAAGAATGCACGACAAGCTAGGGAACGACGGGAGAACGGGAAGGGAAGATACAGTTTTCAGCAGCCAAGCAGTCGATGGTGTTCTATTTTACCAATGTTAAAATCCGGTCACCTTACTAAAATGTTAACTTGCAATGATAAGTGAACTGAGTTTTATGTATCACTGGTAATGCAGTTTTTGCTGCTTTCATGAAAGTGTTAGTGTTCTAGTAATCAATCATGAATAAGGAAGTGGCTATCTTTCAAGAAATTCACACCTGGGCATGTGTATCTCTGTAAAACTACACACTCAAGCGTACACCTAGGGTCTATGGGCAGACCTTAACTCAGGCTTTCTCAACCTTGGCACCACTACACTCCGGGCTGGGTAATTTGCTATGAGACTGTCTTGCACATTATAGGATATTTAGCAGCATCCCTGGCCTCTCTACCCCTAGATGCCAAGAGACTTTCCAGCTGTGACAGCAACAATTTCTCCAGACATTGACAACTGTCCCCTGGGCACACCTCTGGTTGAGAACCACTGCCTTAAATTAAATGCCAGGACAGGTCTAAGTGTACCTGCTTTGATGAAGTTTCCGATGGTGGCTGATAGACTATGTAGATACAGAGAGACAGCGGGCTCTATCATTTATAGAGCACTTACGACGGCCAAGGAGTATGCAAGGTGTTTACTTGGGTTAATATCTCTGATCAATCCTCACAACAATCCCTTGAAGTAGGTACTACTATTGTCTCCAGTTTGCAGATGAGAAGCTGAGACTAGAGATGAAATAAATTTCCAAGTAACAGTTTACTAATAACCAAGTAGTTAATACAGAATGATAGATGGCTTTAGTGTGCATTGAATGTTGCAGATGCTTCCTATTTGCCCTTCATTATGATAAGGAATGAGGCAGTTGCTAAATATTGTCTACTTTGAAACAAAATTTTATTATTATTATATTCTTCTTTCAAGTATCTGAATACATTCCAGTGAAGGGATTCTGTGATTAAAGGTGAATTCCTTGAAATCTGCTCTCATTTACCACATCATTTCCCCATGTAAATGGTGTTTCTTGAATCTGCAATAAGCAAAATAAATTTAGAAATATACTAGGTGCTTCACCTAGTAGGCTCAAAACTTCATCTGATCATAACGCTAATTTCATATTTTTTAATTACCCAATAGTGACTATTTTCTTAATTATGTGGCTTTTTAAGGAGATAAATGTGAACTTAAAAAATAAAGTTATATTTAAAAATATATGTTCTATGTGTTTTATATGTTGAGTCTGCTCTTAAGGCTTTTTTTGGGGGGAGGGGTGGGGGACTGGGTTTGCTGTTTAAAATACAAGCCAATAAAATAAGCATCATTACTCTTTTCCACTCCCTTATTTTACAATCAGAAAACAAAGGCTCAGAGGGCAATTTTGGCCTTTTTAAAACCACATGGCTTATTAACAACAGAACCAGAATCAGAGCCCAGCTCTCCAGATCACAAACCAAAGCTGTTACCTTGCAAGTGTATGGAAGTACGTATGACCAGGCTGGGAAGCTGGGCTTTGTTGATAATTTGATGTTTTTAAGTGAGAAAAAAAAAATGAACTGCCTTCTAAAATCATAAGGAAAGGCAAGATTTGATTAAATAATAATAACAACAGTGGAGTATTACTTTTAGATGTTAAGCATATTATATCTAAATAGAATGTTCAAAACATTAGCTAAATATTTTTAGGCCTTGCTCTCCAATAAGGTAAACTACTTAATTTGCCTTAAGTAGTTTTGTAATTAGTGCTTAGTGACGTTTTAAGCATCTCATATTTTTCATTAATGCCCACCTGAGCTAATACTTGGCCACACTTCAGGATCTACGTCTCAAACCAAGACTGCACAGGTCATCAAGGAGGGCCACTGCGGTTACAGACATGGTGACAAAGGAAGCAAAACAGCCCCTTGGAGCGGGGTCAAGGACAGTGGCAATGAGTGGTGCCTCAAGACCGTCAGCATAAATAAATAAGGTTTTTCTCTCTGTGCTTAACTACTAAACCCAACACATAATGAGCAAAAGTAGCTATTGGCAGTAATCCACTTAGCAGACAGGATATCTTCCTTGTCAAAAGCAGGAAGGACAAGTCCTGGAAAACCCATCAAGCCCAGAGTGAACATGAAAGAAATCTGCCCGTTAAATTCATACTATTCAACCCAAAGAATGAAATGTATGAACAGCAAGAAATGATTGGAGATTAGAGAAAAGGAAGCCTACAGATTGGATATTTCCAACACTTTTCAGGGAAGTTGGTGACATCTCCTCTTAATTGCTACACTTGTCATTTTCACTTATTATGGCGACATCCTGGTTTGTGCATCCGTTTTTAAGCGATGTTTGTTACTGCGCAACTCCCAGGGAGCCTGCAGAACTCTGGGCTGAGGCAGACCATGAAGTGTCCTAATGATTTCCCTCCCTGACAGCCCTCCCTTTGCAATGAGACTCTGCAGCTCCTCCCGTGAAGAGGTGGAATGAGCGTTTCCATTTTTGAATCTGGGCTGGACTTGGGACTTGCTTGGATCAACAGAAGGTGGTGGAAGTGACCTTGGGCCAGTCCTGAGCCGAGCCTCCAGAAGTCTTGTGCACTTTGGCCCGCTCCTTGGAACCTGGCCCAGCTGCGTGTGAGTGAGCCTGGGCTAGCCCACTGGAGGACAAGGGACCCTGGAAGCGGAGAGCAGCCATCCCAGCTGAGGCCATCCTAGACCAGCCAGCCCCCAGCCATGCTGGCCATGGACTGCAGATGGGGAAGTCAGCCCGGGGGAGACCAGGAGCAGCACCCCCCGTTCAGCCATGCCCAGATTGCCAATCCATAAAATCATAAAGGAAGAAAATGGTTATTGTTTTGAGCTGATAAACTCTGGAAAAGCGTGTTCCTTAACTAACTGTGTGATGGACTCTCGTTCCTAGACCTGGCGCTACAAGCTGAGGTCCAGGAACGTAAGACATGAGGACCCCAAGGTACCCTGACCCTTTGGGGCTCCCCTGACATGGCCTGCTTGCTTTCCACAGACCGCACTCCACTCCATCTCCTTTCTTACAGCAGATGGAGGTGGCTGTGAATCTGCAAATCTTTTTCAAGTGAAGTAATATCACAACCTCTGAAAACCTGACTTCCAGAATGTGAGTAATGGAATATTTTCCTTATAACCCGTCACGGAATGCTCAGTGGATGATAAAAGATAAAGATGTTATAAAAGAAACAGCCCCCCCTCCCCCACCTCCCAACCCTCCAACTTGAAATAGTTGAAAAGCAAGACAAATATATAGCAATAGAAAGAACTAGTCAATACAAGCACCAACCAGGGTGATAAAGGCTCTAAGTATCACTGGAATTCACAATGGGGGGAGCACTAAAGACCCGAATAATAAGAAAAGGTTTTACCCAAGAAGTGGGAGCTATTCTTGGAAGGATGACCAGCGTCTGCAAAAGCCAGGCGATAGGGGAGAATATCACAGGGATGGGCCTGACATTGCTAGAACTGCTCTACAAAGATACGGAGAGAACCACTGTGGGTCAGAAGTGGATTAAAATAGTTATTTTCGCTTTAATAACATTATTACTTATTTTTATAAGAATTCCTGCTTCCCATTTTATCTAACAGGAGGAAGACACAGGGGACTCCACAGTTCAAATGACCAGACCCCTGAGCAACAAAGGTAAAGGCAGAAAAATGGAAACGAGAGGGCTGGGCCTATGAGCTGGTGCGGACTGTAAGGATTTTTCTAGAGAAGTGGGATAGAGTTGCTCAGTAGACAGGAGCAGGCGGGGGCATAACCTGATGCAAGAAGCATTAGAAGAAGGTCCTCCAGAATGCCCTGGAGGGCCTGGAGGTGGGGGCAGCTGAAGTGGAGAAGCCATCAGTCAGGGAGGGAGCTGGAGTGGCAAGCTGTCTAG
>PVJC01002796.1:35804-76009 GCA_004026665.1 Murina feae | reverse complement strand
CCTCAGATGCAGCTGGGGGCAGGTCCCCAGTGGCCACACACACACACACACACACACACACACACAGAAGGCGCCTGGCAGACTGGGGCCATCATAGGACATCCACTGAGGGGTCCCAGACTGTGAGAGGGCACAGGCCGGGCTGAGGGACTCCCTCCACCACGAGTGCACAAATTTTTGTGCACCGGGCCCCTAGTTTGTTAATAATATATCAGAATCTGACATTCTTTAAAAAAGTAATAGATGCTGCTAGTACACATTGACTTTAGCAAAATTTAAATTTTAATCCTAACAATATATTCATTAAACTAAAACAATTATCTAAACAAGTTGTTCTCAAATCTGACTGTACATAAAATAAAACTGGGAGTTTTAAAGAACAGATTTTTGGGCCATACCCCTGGAGCTTCTGATTCAAAGGGAGCTTATGGCTTAGTTTCCTTTGTGCAGCCATAGAAATAGGGAGCCAACTGAGGTTAACCCAGAGATGACCTTATTGCTACTATCCCAGGCCCTCCCTCCCCTAGTGCCTATGGGAAAGAGATTTCCAGCCTCCACTGAACACAGTGGGGGCTACCGGCCAAATGAGGCGTTCATCAGAGCCAAGGGTGGCCCATTGCTCCGCAGCACAAGGTGGGAGCAGACCCTGATCACATCATGCTTATTAGCCTGGAAAGCATACCTTTAGTGACACTGTCCTCAAGAGGCTAGAAACTTTTATCTAAAACTCCAGCAGGAAAGTACTATATCTACTCATATCTTACCGAGAAATTATTAGGAGAAAACTGAATATGCTCCAGTGGTAAACAGAGTAATGTCCCCTAATCCAATGATGTCCATGCCCTACTCCCTGTTAGGTTATATGGCAAAAAAAATCGTTGCTAGTCAACTGACCTTGAGATCCGGATATTATCCTAGATGATTTGGGTGGGCCCAGTGCAATCACAAGGGCCCTTAAAAACGGGAGAGAGTGGTAGGACAGAGCCAGAGGGATAATAGCATGAGAAAGACCCCACGTTGCTGGAGAAATGGGGCCACCAGCCAAGAAACATAGGTGGCCTGTTGAAGCTGGAGAAGGCCAGAATATGGACTCCGCGAGAGCCTCCGGAAGGAACACAGCCCTGCTGACACCCTGATTTTAGCCCAGTGAGACCTGGGTCAGACTTCTGGCCTCCAATGCTGTAAGATAATACTTTTTTGTGTGTAGTCACTGAATTTGTGGTAAGTTTTTCATAACAGAAATAGAAAAGTAATACAACTCCATTTTTTCCTTTAGAATGCAAGAAAAGGAACACTAGAACTTTAAATCTGACAGCCTGTCACTTTTTTGCAAAGCCCTGCAAGCCATCATTAATATGTATTTCACTTTTCTTCTCTTAGAAGAGACAAAGAAAATTCTGTGTCTAAGATAACCAGGCTCATTTACCGGCCAAATTTTCACCATAGGATTGTTGTAAGAGCCAAGATCCATATTTTAAAATCTCCCTTGGTCCCTCTAGTATGCAGCCAGGTTTGCAAACCACTGGTCTAAAATTTGAAATTCTAAATCACATAATTACGTGTGGCTAGATGCCTAAAGAATGAGTACAGTTGATTAGTATTAACCTGGGAGGACCTAACACACGTGGTGTCTGCAAAGATTGGGCCTGGTAATATATCGTTTTATCATTAACCTAAATAATGGAATGGTGAGCATGCTCATTTGAACGTGGTGCCAAAATGAAAAACACGCGGAGGAGAGCATTTTAATTAATTAAAGAGGGCTGCTAGGACAGATAGCATATTGACAGCAGGGTGAGGAAGTGCTGGAGGAGTTGCTGGGAACTGAGTGAAGTTCAGTGAAGGCAAATGCAGAAGAATACACATTCCGTAGAAAGGAAGGAAATCGGCACAATAACAGGAGGGGTGGAGAAGACTTTGTAAAATTAGAAAAGGATTCTGAGGGAAGGCTGATCACAGCGTTGGGAGGGTGCGGGGAGATGCTGGAGGGAGCAGGAAGCCCCCTCGGCCTGGGCCCCACATCCCAGAAGCCCTGAAATTCACAATTTTGACATTGGGTTGGTATCTGATTAGGGTGTTTATTTGTTAATGTACACATGTGAAGCTCACCACAGTTTGACAATCCTCTTTTGGTAACTCTTCCTTTTTTAATGTTTTGGGAGCTTCAAAAAATGAAAGCAACCTAGATGTATCAGCTTCAAGAATCCTGACTACACGGTGGATCTCAGGATGCAGTCAGTACTGCCGTTTATGAAGCTAGCCTAAGGATGCGGCCAGAGAGTGTTCTTGGAAGGATTCACAGGGGCAATGGGGATCTCTAGCAAGCAAGGCTGGGGAAATCAGAATCCAGAGAGGAAAGGAGATTTATTTTATTTTTGCCTGAAGAAAGTTTCATTGGCACTTTTTTGTTTTTCTCTTTTTCTCCCAGAGTTATATATGCACATAATCTAAAAGTGTCGCATAGTTCTACCAAGCTTGCTGTGATAACCAAGCTCCTTCTCACAGATTCCACAAGGTGATGCTTTTTGGTATGTACCTTGAGGTTTCTAAATTAACATGCTTGAAATATATGCGTCACTTTTTCAGTGTTAGCCGTTATCTGATTTGTCACCCCGATGGAAGATAAGGATTTGTATCTTTCTTCCTGTTGCTGGCCCCAGCATACATTGTCATACTCCCCCATCCCCCACTCTTCCGACACAGTTATGCTGTAACCTTGGTTCCTCAAATATTCAGTGTTTATTATTGTGACTATAAAACACTATTCACACCTGAACTATAATAAATTATGATAACTCTTCCCTACTTGATCACCTTTTTGTTGTCTCCAGAGCTATTACATGTTTGAGTTTTTGTTTGCTTTATTTTCTACATACTTACATGTGCTATTTGTCCTCAAGACATTCAGAATCTTCAAATATTCCAATAATTTCACTGATTTCTCCAACAATCTCTCCCAACGCCTAGCATGCAGCAATCTGGAGCTGAGGCTCATCTCAGGATTCTCTGCCTCCCTCCGTGGTGCACTCTGTTTTTATTTGCTCCACATTTTGACTCATGTTCTGGGGGCTTCTTGAGGCAGAGAAAATGGGATATGAATATTTGAGGTCCTGCTTGTCTGATTTTAATCTACCCTGACGTTGAAACAATAAAAATAGTGTAGGCTGAGTAGAGAATGCTAAATTGGAAATATAGTAATTTCCTGAGAAATTTGAAGACTGTTGCCATCTGGCCTCCAAAGTTGCTGTTGACAAGTCTGAAACCATTCTGATTATTTCCTTCCCTGTTAAAGAAGCTTGTAGCATCTTTGCTTTCTCCCCATTGTTCTGAGATTTTAGCCTAGCGTGCCTTGATGTGGCTCTATTTTCAATCTTTGTGCAAATATTTGGTGACCTTTTCATTTCAGAATGCACACTCCGCTGTTGTGGGAAATATTTTGAATTATGTCTTTAATGATTTCTTTTCTCTGGTTTCTCTGGTTTCTCTTTTTAGAAATCCTATTTTCACATATTAGATCTCCTATTATGGGCTCCACATTTTTATCTTTCCTTTCATTAGTCCATTTTGCTCTCTACTGGTAATTTCAGGATGGTTTACTCATCTTTATTTTCTAACTAGGGGCCCAGTGCAGAAAAATGTGTGCACTTGGGGCGGTCCCTCAGCCCGGCCTGTGCCCTCTCGAAGTCTGGGACCCCTCGGGGGATGTCCACCTGCTGGTGTGCCTGGCCAGCCTGGGTGAGGGGCTGATGGCTGTTTGCAGGCTGGCCAAGCCTCCCAGTGGGGACCCTGACACCATGGGGCTGTTGGCCAGCTTAGGTGAGGGGCTGAGGACCGTTTGCAGGCTTTCAGGCTGCCCACAGTCCCTTCCGGATTTGGGTCCCTACTGGGGTACCTGTCCAGCCTGGGTGAGGGGCTGATGGCTGTTTGCAGACTGTCCAAGCCCCCCAGTAGGATCCCTCACACCATTGAGATGTGGCCAGCCTGGGAGCGGGTCTGAGGGCCTTTTTCAGACTTTCAGGCTGCCCACAGTTCCTTCAGGTTTTGGGCTCCTACTGGGGTATCTGGCCAGCCTGGGTGAGGAGCTGATGGTTGTCTGCAGGCTGGTCAAGCCCCCCAGTGGGATCCCTCACCCCATTGGGGTGTGGCCAGCCTGGGTGACGGGCTGAGGGGCGTTTTCAGGCTTTCAGGCTGCTCACAGCTCCCACTGACCCAATATCCCAGCAAGGCTGGCTGGAAGCAGGTTCCTGGGGTTTGTTTATCTTCTATAATTGATACACTATTCCTTTAAGCCTAGGCCTAGGCAGGTAACGAAGGTAACGAAGCCTCCTGTCTGTTTGGCTTCTATAATTGAGACAATGTTGCCTTAGTATTCGCAGGCAGGACTGCTGTTTGCTTCAACTCTGAGGCTTCTATAATTGAGACAATGTTGCAAATATGTTGTTGCCTGGAGCCAGGAGAAACCCAGTGGCTGGCAAACAGTTTTACTCCAGCTACAACGGAAGCTGCCTGTTTACTCAGCTCTGTGAGTGCTGGCCTTCATTTGGCTGGGTTAATTTGCATACAGCCGCTCTGATTGGCTGGTGGGTGTGGCTTATGCATCCCAAAGAAACGGTCAATTTCAATATTATGCTTTTATTAGATTAGATATTTTATTAAATATTTTTATTATATTTCTAATTTCCAAGAGGTTTTATTTATTCCCTGAATGCTCCCTTGTTCTAATTTGATGGCTACATATCTTAGTTCTGATGATATTCACTAAAGAGCATTTGACATTTTCTTCAACCTGCATGGTCCATCTTTCCTCCACTTTGCTTCTTTCTATTCATTTTGGTCTCTGTGTTTCATGTGAGAGGCTTTCCTCGTGTCTGATGAGCCTTGCTTGTCTGCTCCTCTTTAAAAATGGGGGCTGAAATCTGAGTGCAGGTCTGAACCTTGAAGGGCTCATTAACCAGAGACTTCACGACGTTCTGGGTGGGCTATTTGATTAGAGGACTCCCCTACTAGTACCTTTAAGTTTTTCCTTCTGGGAAGACCAAATTCCCCAGAGAGGACTCCTCCAGGTTCATGCCTGAAGATTATAATTCTGGCTGCAAGGCACTGTGGGAACCTACTGGAGAAAGAGCCCCGAGTCCCCATCTATTCACTTAACACTCCATTTTTGGTACGGCATCTAGTCCTCAACTCTTCTTGGTGCCCTCCAACCCACAGACCTTCTGTTCTCGTCTTTCTTCGGTGGGGCAAGGGGCACTTGCCTGAGGGAAGAAGAGCTTCCTAAATAGATTTGAAGCCACTTCTGGTTTTAGCATGCCCCACCTCACTTCCAGAATATTCCTGTGCCTTTGTGGGGTTCTGGGAGGCTTCTCAAATTCCCCACTGCTAGTTTATAGGATTCAATTTTCCCAAGTCTGCTATGTCATTGGCTACATTTCTTTCCAGCATTTGAAATTTTCTTGCCATGAGGACTTTAAAAAATGTTTTGTTTGTATTATTTCTTCCCTTTAAAAATATTAATTTACCATCCATTTTTGTGAGGTTTTGGAAAAGAAGAAAAGAAAATATGTGCATGTCGAATGCTCCAACATTTACTTGGAAGGGTTACCGCTCACTCTTCACCTTTTTCTATTGTTTTTTTAATCATTTGTTTGTTAATTATTACTTACTGTTTTTTTCTTCAAATTAAGACAAGCCATCGCTTTTATTCAAAGCATCTATAAAAGTATAGCATGTAGGAACCAGGAAATAATGATCAGCCATTTTAAGGCTTGAGAGCTTCCCAGATGCTGTCCTCTGCAGTGGGGCATGTATGTGCATGTGTCTTCAGCAGGGAGACGCTGCAGCCTACCTGTGAAGATCCTATTCCCACAAACATGACAGTAAACAGTAATACACCTCTAAGAAGGAAACAAAGTAGGTCAAAATGAGTCATCCATGGTGTAACTTTTCTCCAGCTGTTCCCTCAGCCGGAGAAAACTTGTTTGGGTGGACACTTGAGTTAACCCACTCATAATTAATTGTTTGAAGCAGTTGTCTCCAAAGTTTTTGATTGGCATCCTAATAGGGAACCCATTGTTTAAGAAACTCTCAAATGTGTAAATGTATTTATTTGCAAATTGTACATGTTTTACTATATCAACATTAAATATAGCATTGATACAAGCAGAGACTTTTTAAGGATGCAATAGAAAGTAAATGAAATAGAAGCTCTAATATTTCCCTTCAGTACCCCAGCAAATCATCTTGCACATCATGGACTTCTCAACCAGGATGAGTAACAGAACAACTGGGAAGGTTTTGCTAAATGACTCCTAACCAGGCCCTACCTAGCCATTCAGAATTAGAACTTCTGAGGGTGGGACTCTGGCCATGATATTTTGGAAAAGTTTCCCTGGTGATTCCTATGGGCACCTCTAGGTAAGAAATATAGAGCTAAAGATTTAACAACTAGAGTCCATAAAAACTGTAAATAGTAGTCAACTGGTTAACCTGAGTGCAAAGATCAGGCAATTAAGACTGGGAAATTCATAGCTTGACTAAAGATCTGGATTATCATATATCTCAAAAAAAACTTTGTCTCCTTCCCTCAACTCCACATTTTTCTCCTCTGTATCTGTCCTTGCCCTTCACTCCTTAATATAACTTTGTTTTCTGTTATAAACAATAGGCATTCGTTGTAGAAAATATAGATAAGCAAAAAAGAAAGAAAAACTCATCTATAACCTCACAATTCCAAGATAACACTTAAATTTTTTAGCTTTTGCCTTCCAGATATTTTTATCAACATAGAGTATATTTAGAAAAGGGATTATACTGTGCATGTTGCTTTAAACCTGACTTTTTCACTTGGTAATTATGTTTCTCCATGACAATAAGAATGAAAGCTCCAAGAAAGCACTAAATGGCACGAGACAGCTGATTTGCAGCACAGAAAAGGTAGATGCCCCTTGAGGGCACAAACCTCTGGAAATGTCTTTGGCAGCAGAGTGAGGAGCACTGAGAGGGTAAAACAGCACTCAGAAGATTCTTGCCACCTAAAGCAAGAGGAACTGGTTTTGTGCAACCAGCTTTATAACACCAGTGGGGAAACTGACCACCCTCCAGGCGGAAGTACTGCAACTGGCATATTCAGGAGTGTCATACCTGATGCCTTCTCAGGCCTTGCTTTGTCTCACTTACCGCTCATCTGATCCTCCCTTATTTTTACCTTCCTCTTCTTTTGCTTTATTTTTAAATACTCAACCGAGGATATTTTTCCATTGATTTTTAGAAAGAGTGGAAGAGAGAGGGAAAGAGACATACCAATGTGAGAGAAACACATCAATTGTTTGCCTCCTGCATGAGCCCCGACCAGGGCCCAGGCAGGGGAGGAGCCTTCAAATGAGGTTCGTGCCCTTGACCAAAATGAACCCAGGACCCTCTGGTCTGCCCTTTGGTCCTCAGGACAATGCTCTATTCACTGAGCCAAACTGACTAGGGCTCCTTTTGCCGTTTACTTGCCTTTTCTCTTTCTTTTCCTTTTTTTTTTTTCCCCACCTTCAATCCTCAACTCTTTGAAGGAAAGCCATCAAGGACTTCAGGACAAGAGTTAATAGTTGACAGAGTTAAACTTCCCTGTAATTTGACAAAGGGAGCCAGAAAGACAGCTCCACCCTAGTCTGCAGAGGAGTTTTCTGAGCAAGCTCAGGCAAGAGCCCTCTGTTCTTGATGACTATCTATTATTTCCACTTGGGAGCCCAAATTAAAGTGGCTTATTTGCCTTAAAAGCAAGATGTGGCCAGAGGCAGCCTGGGATGCCCAGGTTGTTAACCAACCATTTCAGGGAAATTGCATTTCTGGAGTTGAAATGAAGGGAGATGGAAATACAGTTGACACAAGGCAAGGCCTGAGAAGGCGTCAGGCATGGCACTCCTGAATAGGCCAGCTGCAGCACTTCCGCCTGGAGGTAGTCAGTCCCCTCTGGTGTTATAAACTGGTTGCACAAAATCAGTTCCTCTTGCTTTAGGTGGCAAGAATCTTCTGAGTGCTGTTTTACCTCCCACAGCTCCTCACTCTGCTGCCAAAGAAATTTCCACCTATAGTTATTAATCAACTGGTAGTGAGGAAAGTTGCTGAACTTCGAAAACTTCACTGGGCTGGTATGAACTAAAGTAAACACTTTCCACTGCAATAAGAGCCAAATTGTGTTTTCTAGAGGCACTGGGAAATTACTGTTTTCATTAAATGCAAGTCACTGCTTCCAAACCACAATGTTCTTGGTGGTGAAATTATCATTGACTCCATTAACTATAAGAAGCTACATTAACCAACTCTCTAATGGCACTCTGCTATAGAAGGTTCCAGAAAATGAGTAGAAAGTGAATAACTCTTCAAATACCCTCCCTCCCAGCAGCAGCATCCCAGTTATCTGTTGGAGTGTGGGGGCATCGCAGCATGTGCTTCTGCTAGGAAGATGCTTCAGGGGAGTAGCAGTTAAGTGCTTCACAGGGGTGTTAGCTGGGTGGGTGAGACTCTCTGTCATCTTGCAGAAGCAGAGCCTGAGAAGCCCATGACAGAAGAGAAGAAGGCCGCTCTTTCCCTCCCACACACAACTTCTCCCTTTCCCAGCAACAGCTGCTTACGAAGCAGCACTTAGCATGTGTACAAAGTCAGATAGGAGATGAGAAACTGGGAAACAATATTTTGATATAAAAATTTGAAAAATATTTATATCATGTATATATCATATATAAATATATTTATATCATATATAAATATTTTGACAAAAATATTTTAACTGACTATGTCCAGAGGATATTTTATAGAAATAATATCTGTGGCCTATGACAGAGTTGAAGCTAAAAAAAAAAAGTTTTCTTTGAGAAACACTGGAAAAAATTTTTTTCTTCCCCACAAGGAAACAAATCTTCACTTGTAATGGCACCAAAAATTCTAACAATAGGGACTTATTCTGTTGTATATGCAGGCAACCTGGCATTAAGAGGCCTATATCATCCCTAGCCAGTTTTGCTCAGTGGATAGAGTGTCAGCCTGCAGACTGATGGGTCTCAGGTTTGATTCCAGTCAAGGGCCCAGGTTGCAGGTTCAGTCCCCAATAGGGGGCATGCAGGAGGCAGCCAATCAATGATTCTCTCTCATCATTAATGTTTCCATCTCTCTCTTTCCCTCTCCCTTTCTCTCTAAAATCAGTAAAAATCAAAATGCAGATACTTTATAGAGGCCAACTTTTGAATGCTTGAGATAACTTTTAAATGCAGACTCCTGGCACACACACACACACACACACACACACATCATCTCCCCAACCGTCACTCTGACCATGACCTTTAGCCAATAGGTAGTTTCTGCAAATTCTCTGGTGTCTTAGCTCAGGCTGTTATAACAAAATATCAAAGATTGGGTAACTTAAACAACTGACATTTCTATTTCACAGTTCTGGAGAGTGGAAGTCCGAGATCCCTGTGTCAGCAGAGTCAGTTCCTGATTAGGGCCCTTCCTGGCTGATAGCTGATCACCTTCCTGCTGTGTCCTCACATGGCCTTTCCTTGGCGCGTGAATGTGAAAAGAGCAAGATCTCTGTCTTCTTCTTATCCAGCCACTTATCCCATCACGAGGGTTCAACCTCATAATAATCACTCCCAAAGACACTATTTACAAATAACTATCACTTTGGAGTTAGGGCTACAACATAAGAAATTTTCAGGGAACACAAACATTCAGGCTGTAACATCTAGATTCTGATAGGAGCTTGGAGTAGTTGACTTTAGTCCTTACTTTTGCAGGTTAGAAAATGACTTCTGAGGGTGATGGCTTGCCTGCTTCAATCAGAACTGTTAAGGATAAAAGCAATGGAAAACTGGAAATTGTTTTTAAACTTTTGGGCACTTCAAGGGAAGTATATACAAGAGTGAACAGTCACTTCCTTCCACTGAACCTAACGGTCCTTCTCTTCCTACTTTCTCTGCTAACACCTTCCCTGTTTTCTTCTCCTCTTCAATTGGGAATGTACAACATAGATTTAATATTTTACTTGGAATGTAGTTATTTCAATATGTTGACTCTTTTTACTTAGGGTCACTAGCTATGGTAAGAAAAAAAAATTCTTATCTCGGTCTCAAAGTGAATCATGCATCAGTGTCAAGGTCACCTACAGTGTAAGAGGTCAGTAAAGGTCTTTGGGATTTAAAAAACAAAACCAAGGTTAAGACTCCCTACTTTCCAGTTTTGCAAAAACAAGTTTCTCTTATGCTAAAGTCAGTCCTGGCCAATAATCTGTGGAAGCGCAGTTAAGATTCCCAGGTTGCTCTCTATCTGTACCTGACCTCAGATTGCCCTTGGGTGGGGATGTTCATGGAGCACAGAGTTTTCAGGCTACATTCAATAGGGATGGGTCAATGCAATGTGCTTCTCTCCCCTTTTAGCCTCCTTCCCTACCCCAATGCATATAGGTAAAATCAAATTGAAATGAACACCAAAGATGCCACAAAAGTAAAGAAGCCACTACAGGGCCATGCAGTAGAATATGTAGACAGAAGGGGCAAACCATTTCAATTTCTCTAGGTGCTTAGGAGAGTACTTCAGGGGGTTACATTACTTTTATTTTTAAACCTCAGCTGGCCAAACCCACTTCTTCTCCCCAGTGGAGGGTGATATCCTGAACTCCAAAAGGTGGCCTGCCACTGGACGACCGGTCCTACACCATTTCTGGAGACCAGCATGTGACATGGGACAAAGCCGCAGCCTCTGATTACTGTCAGCTATGTGTAGTTTCTCCTTTTTTTTTTTTTTTTTTTTCTCCTGATCTCACAAACTATGGCTGTTGAAAGTTCCACTATCTACAGATTCTGGGCCAACATTAATTTTCGTTAAGAGGAAATTCTCCATTCTCTGAAACTGTGGTCAAAATGTTTATTTAATGAGTATAAATTTTACTTTTTCTGATGTAAATTATTAAGCATTCCTGTTTCTTTTTTCTATAGCTGGAGTACAGCAAAATAGATATTATACAAGAAATAGACAAGGAACTTCTTGATAAAGGGAGGAAGTAACCAAGTAGTTGAAAGCAGAGGCCCTAAAAGTAATTTAGTTCTCTATTCAATCCTTTCTTTTATTAGCATGACTTCCCCCATCCAGAAAAAAAGAATAAGAACAACACATTCAAAAAATTGTATGATTCAGTTTCCCAATTGTCCTAAAAAATTTTGTATTCCCTGTACCACCCTTGCTATATATAGAATTAAAGCAAACATAGAAATCTACCACTTCAAGCAGATAACTGTATGTCTCTACTGTCACTTCCCCAAAATAAGAAGAGCTCTCTTTTGTCTAAATGGCAGGTATCAACCCTCACAGCTTTCTCTTTTATAAGTTCATGTCTCAAGGTAACATTTCAAAACAATGGAGGGAAAAAATGGATTATCTAATAATATTGAGGTAACCATATAGACACATGGAAAAAAATATAACTAAATCCATATGTAGCAAAGACAAGTATAAAAATGAAAACATAAAAGTACTAAAGAAAAAATGAATTACATTTTTTAAATTATTAAATCATTTTTAGAGTAAGGAAATATTGCATAAAACTTAGAAGTTATAAAATATTCAACTACATAATTTTTAAAAAAATTTTAACACGTGGGAAAAAAACAAACACCAAAAACAAAGCCAAAAGACAAGTGACAAAATGGAAAAAGTGTTAGCAACACTTATCACAAAAAGGTAATTTCCTTCAGATAAAAATGAACTCCTAAATTTTAAAAGAAAAACAGCAAAACTCAATAGAAAAAAATGGAAAAGATATACATGAAGTTTACCAAAAAGTGTATATAGGAAGCTCATAAATATAAAAAGGTGCTCAGCCCTGGCAGGTGTGGCTTTGTTGGTTGGTGTGTCACCCCATGTACCAGAAGGTCAAAGTTTGATTCCAGTCAGGGCACATACCTAGATTGCAGGTTTGATCCCCAGTCAGGAAGCAACTGATAAATATATTTCTCTCACAACAATGTTTCTTTCACTCTCTCACTCTCTCTACTTCTCTCTCTCTTCCTAACATAATAAAAGGAAAGAACATTTAAATTACACTGATAAACCTTTTTTTTTTCCTATAAGATTGACAAAGAACAAAAATTTTAATAGCATACTTTGTGGGCAGCACTGTGAGGAAATAAACATTTTACCCATGGCCAATGAGAGTGTAAACTGGTACAATTTTAACAGAATACAACAGTAATGTCTTTCAACTCCCAAATGTACATAACCCTTGACCAGCAATTCTACTGGTAATAATTGGTCCTATAGATATACCTATATATTCACAAAAGGAAGTACTAAGTATACCAGTTAATAATGCGGATTTTTTTCAGTAGATGGAGTTTCACATATGTTGATATGTATGCAATTTGATATGTATGCTATTTTGTCATATAGACAGCAAGCTTCAAAACTTCATGTGTCAAATTTGCTGAAGGTGTTAACATTATAGATATTTTTATGCTTAAAAATGTTGAATTTCATGCCAAAAAAAGAGCATTTGTGGAAAGTTGTTTTGTTTTTGTTTTGTTTTTTTGCGGAAAGTTTTAATTCATTACTTTATTTTGAAGAGAAAGTTATCATATACTTCGGGAAGCTTATGATGAACATGCTCCATCTCAAGATAATTGTGAACACTGGTTTAAATGCTTTAAACATGATCATTTCAATGTGAAAGACAAAGAACGTTCAGGTCCACCAAAAAAGTTTGAAGACCAACATTTACAAGCATTAGTGGATGAAGATTGCCACATCAACTGAATGAAAGACAAATGGAAAACCAAAAAGTCATCGTAAAATGTTGTTTCAATGGCACAAAAGAAAGTCTTTTTTGCATTGAATTGTGACTGGCGATGAAAAGTGGATTTACTTTGAGAATCCCAAATGCACAAAATCATGGGTTGATCCAGGTCAGCCATCAACATCAACTGCAAGGCCAAATCATTTTGGAAAGAAGACAATGCTCTGTGTTTGGTGGGATCAGGAAGGTGTGGTGTATTATGAGCCTCTAAAACCAGGAGAAACCATTAATACTGATCACTACCGACAACAAATAATCAATATGAACCACACTTTAATCGTGAAATGACCAGAATGTGCCAGAAGACACGGCAAAGTAATTTTGCTTCATGATGATGCACCATCACACACTTCAAAACCAGTTAAAGACACATTAAAAGTTCTTGTCTGGGAAGTGTTAACCCACCCGCCGTATTCACCAGACCCTGCTCCTTCAGATTCCCACTTGTTCCAATCGATGGTACACACACTTTCTGAGCAGCACTTCAAAACATACGAAGAAGTAGAAAATTGGGTCTCTGAATGATTTGCCTCAAAACAACAAAAGTTCTATTGGGATGGTATCCACAAATTACCTGAAAAATAGGGAAATGTGTAGCTAGTGATGGACATTACTTTGACTAAAGCACTTTTGATGTTTCTCTTTAAATTATTGTGTTTTCTTTGTTTACAAAATTTGCCATTATTAACCGGTACACCTATGTTCAAAGTCATTCACATCAGCAGTTTAAGTGTAAGTGGATTACCATGCAGCTGTAAAAGATAATAAGAAAGGGACGTCTATAGTCCTTTTCTTCTTCTAAACTAAGCATACTTTTTCTTTAATTCTTCTCCCACTTAGATGCCTAAGGATGGAGGCGATGAATATGTGAAACACCGCCGCAATTACATGAAAAGATTCAGTATTTTATACTCAGGGATAAGTTAAACATACCACATTAAACCCTATTAATTCAAGTTCCTATGATTCAAAGGCACATTATTTTATCAAAGGTTGACGAAATATACCTTTATAATGTGGAGACAGAGATTGCTAATCGAGTTAATGTTGTGTGAAAAATTGTGTTGGAGGTAGAAATGGAGGGAGAAATGATTTGGACTTACTTAAAAGAAATGAACACTTCAAGCCTACTAACAATTATGGTAGAGCCTCATTAAGTTGGACTTAACCAGTTTGGCATTTGTGACAAAATTCAGTGCTGGTGCTGAATTTTAGTTTCATTAAATATAACCCTTATTCGAGATAAAGAGGTGTTTTTAAAGGCTTTTTTTCCTCTAATTTCTCAAAACACCATTAAATACAAATTATGTTTTTATAGAACATTTTATTTTATATAATATCCTCTATTTTAAGACACTGTCAATTATGATTCACCATTAAAACACTATTTTTAATATACAAACTGTTCTTAATTCTAATTTTGGAAATGGTAAACATAAGAAATGTCCCATCTTAGAATTAAAGAAATCCCATAGCCTGTTGCTCCTTCTGGACTTCAGACCTTTATAATCCAACTGCCTACTGATCACAACCACCTTATTTGACATCCCTAAAATTCAATCCTCATCCTTTCACCCAAATCTGTTTCTATTTCTATTATCCATTTCTATTTCCATTATCAAAACCTTGCTCAAGTCAGAAACCTTGATTTCTCTTTTTCTCTCATCTTCCACATCCCTTAGTCACCAAGTTTATTCATTGTGCCTCCCAGATATATTTGACCCCATCCACTTCTCTATAGCCCTTCCCACATCACCAGCTTCTCTCTCCCAGAAGACTACAACAGCCTCCCAAATGAGCTCCACCTTGTCCAGCTGAAGCCATCTTTTAAAGACCCTGCACTTCTTCAAATATTTTCAATAGTTGTCCAAGTCTCTTAGAATAAAATACGAAATTCTCATTATGGCATCTGAGGCCCTTTGCAATGAGAACCAGTGTTTTGTTCTCCAGCATCATCTCAGTCCACTTGCCTTCCTCCTCTAGAAACTCCTGCTGTATTGACTTGTTTTTTAGTTTCTCAAGCATTCATGTAAGGCTGTGCCCCACTGTTGATTGCCCCTTTTCCCCTTTGTTTAGTCTCTGTATGCATACCCTTGAGGCATCCGCTAAAACGTCTCTTCCTCAAAGAGGCCTTCTCTGGCCCCTAGTTAGACTAGATCCTCTGCTTTATGCTTCCACAACCCATTGTTCCTTTGCTTTCATAACACACATTACACCACAATCATTTGTCCAAATCCATCTTCCCTGCTAGAGCACAATTATGTTCCTCCACTGAGCTTTACATGTGGCACACAGTACACTTTCCTTAAGATTTTGATAAGCGAATTAAAGAATAAATGCTTTAAAGAATAAAGAATAAGCATTCATGTATATGCTGCTTAAAAGCATGGACTCTGGAATCATTCTGCTGTATTCATATCCAAACTCCTGAGTTATTAGCAAGAAGACAAATTACTTAACTTTTTTTGTGCCTCAGTTCTCCCTTTATAAATAGATATAGCAAGCTTACTTACTGCTCATAACTTGGGGGCAATTATGAGGACTGAATAAATTAGTGTGGTTAAAGCACTTAGGAGGTTGTCTGGCACAGAGTAAGCACCTAATAAATATTAATTATCTCATTTACCTGTCCCAACAATCCTAGAAGGAATTATAGTCTCCAGAATTTGAAGATGGGGTAAGAAAACAAGTCACTGTCTTCAGATGGAATTAGCAAAAGTCCACATAAAAAAGCAGAACCTCAGCCCTCAACTGGTCTGCAGGGATGAATTGGATATAAGCTGCTGCAGATAAAGCTTAGGAAACCATCCAAATGAATCACGTATCAGATGCATCTTCAGTCCCTGATTCCAAGATTAAAAGAGATTATGCACAGTAAGAGCACTTAGAAAATCGCCGAGTATTATAGAAACGTTTGTGGTTGTAATTACTGTTATTAGTGGTAGACTAATTCTATTACCCAATCAATGGTACTGTAATATGACTGTATGAAGCAACACAGTTGTTTGTCATCACAAAGACCTATTAGAAAGGCAGATAATTAAAGTGGGAAGGGAGGAATTGGTAATGCTTATCCAGCCCAATCTAATCAAAAGGGATGCTCACGGGAGACAAAAGAGGTGGAATTCATGGAACAAAGCGTTTTCTGACACTCTGAAAATATCTAGATTCTAATTTTCCATGCTTATAGAGCCAGTACTTTTCCTTTGATCAGTTTTTCATATAGCTGGAAAAGAACTTGTTTACTAATCACTAGAAAGTGAGTAGATGTGCATTAATTTAGTCAGTCTTCAAATACTTCTTGAGCCCTTAGTATATAGCAAGCACCAGGCAGTCTTAGTAGTATATAGTTCCTGCCCTCATGCTACAGTCCAGAGGGTAGACAGACAAACCAGGAATCACATAACAAAAACATCTTGACTAAGTGGTATATTAAACTAGAAGGTTAGAAAAGGCTTTTCTGACACTTTTTTTTCTGACACTTTAAGTGGAGAAGTTAACCAGACAGTGAAATAACAGGAAAAGCTGCCACGCAGACGGTAGTAAAGAGCTTCAGGGTGCTTGAGAATCTGAAAGGCCAGTACAGGTTGGAAGACATCAAGAGAGAGAAGCCTGGAGGGCAGCAGCAACCAGATCACAAAAGGCCTTTGAGGCCACTTGGAGGCAGTTTGGGTTTATTTTGAATATAAAATATAAAGCTATGATTAGACTTGATGACATTTGTGCTTTTAAAAAATCCTCCTGGTTGCTACATAAAGAATGAATTGGAGGGAGGCAGTAAATTAAAAATAGACCAGGTAGGAGAATTTTGCAATAGTCCAGTCAAGGGATAATGGTAACTTGAATAAGAATAGTGGGTGTAGACAGAAGGGGACAAATTTGTGATATGTTTCGAAAATAGGATTACTAAGACTTGGTGATGGATTGGATGTAGGGGAAGAGCTTGAAGGAGCAAGCAATTGGGTTGAAGAGTCGCCATCCATTCACTAAAATAAGCAAGGGTATGAGAAATCAAGTAAATGCGGTTCTGAGTGTGAAGGTAGAGGTGAACAAGAGTTCATTTTGAATATATCAAGTTTGAGAAGCATGTGAGACCTCTCAGGGAAAATGTCCAGTGGCCATTTTGATGTATGGCAATGAAGTTTAGTAGAGAGGTTCGGATTTTTCCAGACACTGGTGTATAAAAAGCATTTGAAGCCTTGGATTAGAGAGGTCATCTAGGGAGAAAATGTAGAGAAGAAGCAAAGAGAATTACCAGTCTCATGAATCAGATGCTTATATTCTTTATCAGCTCTAAGTGTGTTAATAAGATCGGGTTTCTGAACTGGAATGATGTGAGGATCGGTTTTTCATCTACGGTGATTCCAATAAGGTAGCTAGCCAAACAAGCAGCAGACCATTCCAGGTACGAGAACTCTATTCTGAAACACAACAGACTGATGTTTCTGGTTTCTTGGGATATATTCCTAGAAGTGGGATGACTGGGTCAAATGGGAGTTCCATTTTTAGTTTTTTGAGGAAACTCCATACTGTCTTCCACAGTGGCTGCACCAGTCTGCATTCCCACCAGCAGTACATGAGGGTTCCTTTTTCTCCACATCCTCGCCAGCACTTGTGGTTTGTTGATTTGTTGATGACAGCCATTCGGACAGGTGTGAGATGGTATCTCATTGTCATTTTGATTTGCATTTCTAGGATGATTAGTGACTTGGAGCATGAATTTATATGTCTCTTGGCCTTCCTTATGTCTTCTTTCAAAAAGTATCTATTTAGGTCCATTGCCCACTTTTTGATTGGGTTGTTTATCCTCCTTTTGTTATGTTGTATGAGTTCCCTGTAATTGTTGGAGATTAAACTCTAATCGGAGATAACACTGGCAAAGAAACTAGAAACACCAATCAGAAAGGATATATGCACCCCTATGTTCATATCAGCACGATTTACAATAGCTAAGATTTGTAAACAGCCTAAGTGCCCATCAGCAGATGAGTGGATTAGAAAACTATGGTACATCTACACAAGGGAATACTATGCTGCTGTAAAAAAGAAGGAACTCCTAGCATTTGCAACAGCATGGATGGAGCTGGAAATCATTATGCTAAGCGAAATAAGTCAGTCAAGAGAAAGATAAATATCACATGCTCTCACTCATTTGTGGATTATAATGAACAACATAAACTGCTGAACAAAAACAGATCCAGAGACAGAAAAGCATAGATCAGGTGCTCAAACCTCAGAGGGAAGGCAGGGGAGGGTGGGGGTAAGGGGGAGAGATCAACCAAAGGATTTATATGCATGCATATAAGCATAACCAATGGATGAAGACACGAGGGGGGTGAGGGCATTAATGTGAGTGGGGTGGGGGGCAATTGGGGGGTAAAGACACATATGTAATATCTTAATCAATAAAGAAAAAATAAAAATAAAACACAACAGATATTGTTATCCACATTTTACAGGGGAAAAAGTGAGACTATGGAAGTTTAAGTGATCTGGTAGAAGTGCAGATTCATTGAGTGACAGAATTGAGACTAAATTCAGGACATGTAATTAATTGCATTAAGAATTCTTTCCACCCTTCAAGAATAAATCCCTACAGTCACCACAAGCTTGTGAAGAAATACAGAAGTCTATGATTCTGGTGGGAAGGCCATAGAACAAAGAAAGCTATTAGGCACCCTGGCTACTGTGCTCAGTGGTTAGAGCATTAATCTGAACACTAAAGGGTCACAGGTTTGATTCCCCATCAATGGTACACACATGGGTTGCTGGTTCAATCCCCAGCCTGGTCAGGGTGCGTGCAGGAAGCAACTAATCAATGTGTTTCTCTCACATGAATATTTCTTTCTGTCTGTTCTCTCTCTCTCTCTCTCTCTCTCTCTCTCTCTCTCTCTCTCTTTCTCTCTCTCTCTTCCCCTCCTTCATCCCTCCCTTCCACTTTCTCTAAAAATCACTGGAAAAAACATCCTCAGGTCATTGGCAGAAGAGGAGATCATCATGAACTCCGGAAGTTAATAGTGTCTGTGGGTATGTGGTCTGTGAAGGCAAAGGAGGAATGAGGGTACTTGAAAGGGAGAGGTGGAAACTCTCAGACTTAAGGACAGAATGATCAAACTGCAGAGCACACAGGATGTAGGAAAGAGCCAATGGCAAATGGGCTTCATTTTACAAGTCAACTTTGTGGGCTAGGTTGGTGGTGGCTCAATGCAGGGGGCTTAGCAAAATTTGTCAAAGGTAGGAAATAAAGAAGTGGGGGCAGCCCCAGCCAGGTGGCTCAGTTGGTTGGAACATTGTCCCATCCCATACACCAAAAGTTGCGAGTTTGATTTTGGTCAGGGCACATACCTAGGTTGCAGGTTGACATGCTCAAGGCACATAAGGAGGCAACCAACAGATGATTCCCTCTCTCTCTCTCTCTCTCTCTCTCTCTCTCTCTCTCTCTCTCTCTCTCTCTTATAAATAAAATAAAATAAAATAAAATAAAATAAAATAAAATAAAATAAAATAAAATAAAATAGTGGGGGGCAGAGCATCATAAGCTATCTTTCCCAGATTAGAGGATCTGTGTGGGTTACCTACAAAAAATCTAATAGCTAAAGTAGTCAGACTATTTCTGCTTAGAAAGCCAGGTTCAAAATGTTGAATTTAGTTTAGAGTCCACAAGGAGCCTTTATAGATTGAAGAAGGAGGAAATACCATGAAATCTCCAGGAAAATGTATATATGTTGCTGGTGGCCTGCTGCATAAAATAAAGAAGTAAAGGGCTGGAATCCTAGCAGAAAACTAGGAGGCTGTTAGTTTGATGTAAATTGGTGGCTTTTCAAACTTTTTTTTAGCGGGGAATTCTTTCTAAAAATTAAATCTTATATGAAATCTCAATGTGTAAAGCGGGGGCGGGGGAGGGGAAAGTGGTTTGTTTGTTTGTTTTTTTTAAGGACAATTTATTTTATAGTTTTAAATGTATAACATATGCTTATAGTAAGGTCAACCAAAAGATAAAGGAAGTTGATTGAACACAAAAGTTTTACCCCTAGAATAATGGAAGAGAGCTGCATTCTTATATTAGCTATAGCATCCAAACATCCATTTTATTTTGGTTTTACAGTAGCAAGGAAACCCTGATACACTGGTTCACATAGATGTACTAGTATATGGTAATTTTTGTTTGTTTGTTGTGTATTTTACAGTTTGCCTGAAATCACAGGGTACTCTTCAATTAAACTAATCTAGAAGATAGTGCTGTAGGAATTTTTTTCTTAATAAACATATGAATAGCAAGAAGCTTCCAAAGCAAATAAATGTGTAGCCATCTACAGTGTGATCGGCCATAGTGTAGGCTATGTGCTACTGGACAGTCACCCTGGTATGGGGAGACAAGTGCATGGGTCTGGCCACGCAGTTAACGACATGCAGTGTTCCTGCCCCACGCTAGTAGCTAAGTTTGCAGTTTTGTATGAACAGATGTGCACAGACTGGAAGTGAAAAAAGAGAATTGTACAGTTTCAGCTTTCCCAATATCAAAGACATTAGGTTTTGCTTTTGTGTTTGCATCTGTTGGTGCCACAATTTTTTATTTCACTTGTATTGCACCCAAGAAGAGAATCTATGAGGTGGGGGCAGAAGAGAAAGAGGTGACAGGTCTGAGACTTTCTAGCTATGAAAGTGTTTTTGTAATTGATTTAGTAATAGGCATGTATTAAAACAGATCATTTATAAACTAAGTGAGCAATTCCATTTTGCAATACAAACATATACCATCCCTGCCCTGTGGTTAAAAGAGCTTTGCATTTAACAGAAAATTTAAAAAGTGCTAATAATTCTTTTCCTTAGATTAAGAGGATTGCTGTGGATCACTTATATTCCAGAAATTTCAGGGCCATAAGGAGCAAAGAGACTTGGGAAATTAGATGTCATCTACATTTAAACATACTTAGGATTTGTCTTTTGCTATTGTCAGAAGTTTTACTTGTTTTATGTCTTAGAAAATGAATCTTTAGGAGTACAAAAACACTACAGTTTTTTTTATTTTTAAAATATTTTTCATTTACAGTTGACATACAATTTTACATTAGTTTTAGGTATACAACATAGTGATCAGACATATTTCAAAACACACATGCCCAAACCCCGCCAAGACCTACTTAATCTCATCTACTGTGAATATTTTGAAAAGGTTCCCTGTTTCCTGATGTTGCCCAAATCTCCCAAAACCTCTGACTCCCCCACCCTAACCCCACATCTTACACCCTCAGCCTGCTTAGAAGCAAGTCCTATGGGACAAATGTTTAGAGAGTAAGGTACCAAGGCTTGGGAGGACACCCACAGGTAGGGGACAGAAGTAAGAAGCCTAAAAAAGAAATTATGGAATTCTATATCTATGTCTTAGACAAAATAATAAAATCATAGAACTTACCTTTTTCATTTAGCACATATGAGAAACCAAGGCCTAGGTTTCTACTCCCTTCCATATATATATATACTAGGGGCCCGGTGCACAAAAATTTGTGCACTCGGGGTGGAGGGAGTCCCTCAGCCAGGCCTGTGCCCTCTTGCAGTCTGGGACACCTCGGGGAGATGTTCACCTGCTGGCATGCCTGGCCAGCCTGGGTGAGGGGCAGAGGGTCATTTTCAGGCTGCCCACAGCCCCTTCAGGGTTCCTGCACTGGGGGGTGGGAGGGCTGGTGAGTGCAGGCGTGGACGTTTCCCACTGGAGGGCCCACAATCGCACATGCCTGGTGGACCCCCACCGCTGAGGGGACACACCTGGCGCAGAGCTGGGTGGCAAGCCAGGGCAGGATCCCTCGGTGGGGCCCTGCTGCTGAGCAAACACACCGGGAGTGGACTCGGACAGCGGACTGGCTTTGGATTCTTCGCACTGTGCAGCAGACGCTCCCGCATGCCCTGTGGAGGCCCCTGGGGGACGGATGAAGGTAGTGGACCCTGGACGGGTGCTCCCACACGCCTCTGAGGAGGCCCCCAGGGCAGAGTCAGGTGGTAGACCCAGGACAGGCGTTCCTGGACACCTCACGGAGGCCCCTGGGGTGGAGCCAGGCAGCAGACCCCGGATGGCTGCTCCTGCAAGCCCCGTGGAGGACCCGCTCTCCCACACGCCTGGTGGAGGCCCCCAGGGGGCAGAGCCAGGCAGTGGACCCAGGATGGGCACTCCTGGATGCCCTGAGGATGCCCCAGGCCGGACCCCCCGCCCCCCATTGAGCTGACACACCTGGCACAGCTATGCTGACCGGGGAGGCTCCCAGTGCAGAGCCGCCCTACCAGCCTCCATCTTGGATGGGTTAATTTGCATACAGCCGCTCTGATTGGCTGGTGGGCGTGGCTGTGAGCAGAGGCTCAGCCAGCCTAGGCAGGCAGTTGCAACAGAAGCCTCTGGTTTGCTCTAGCTCCATAGCTGCTGGCGTCCATCTTGGCTGGGTTAATTTGCATACAGCCACTATGATTGGCTGGTGGGCATGGCTTAGGTGTCTCCGGTAACGGTCAATTTGCATATTATTCTTTTATTATATTAGGTGTGTGTGTGTATATATATAATCTAATAAAAGAGTAATATGCAAATTAACCAACACTCTGAGACACCTAAGCTATGCCCACCAGCCAAGCCATGCTCACCAGCCAATCAGAGCAGCTGTATGCAAATTAACTCAGCCAAGATGGCAACTAGCAGCCATGGAGCTAAAGCAAACAAGAGGTTCTGTTGCACCAGCGATGGAGTTGAAACTGCCTGCCTAGGCCAGCCGGACCTCTGCTCAAGGCAACAAAGTTTCAATTACAGAAGATAAATAAACCCCAGAAACCTGATTCCAGCCAGCTTTTCTGAGATGTTAGGTCAATGAGAGCTGTAGGCAGCCTGAAAATGGCCCTAAGCCCTTCACTCAGGCTGGCCACACCCCCATGGGTTAAGGGTCCCCACTGGAGGGCGTGACCAGCCTGCAAACAGCCATCAGCCCCTCACCCAGGCTGGCCAGGCATGCCAGCAGGTGGACATCCCCCAAGAGGTCCCAGACTTTGAGAGGGCACAGGCAGGGCTGAGGGACCCCCCTCCTCCGTGTGCACAAATTTTTGTGCACCGGGCCCCTAATACATATATATAATCATATGGTTTAGAATAGAAATCTGGTGCTAAAAATTGACATTTGAATTCTGAAAAGAATGTAGTGAGGGTTTAACCAATAGCTATGTATATATTGCAGGGTTCATGTAGAGACTTTTTCAAAAGGGACCTCTGCCCTGAATGACAAAAAACTCAATGGATCTCTTCTTTCTTCTTCTTTCTTCCTTCCTTCTTCCTTTTCTCCTCCTCCTCCTCCTCTTCCTTCTTCTTCTTTTCCCTTCTTCTTCTTCCTTCTTCCTTTTCTTCTTCTTCTTCTTCTTTTGGTACACCCAGCAGGTAGATTGTGACAATCTGTAGACTGAGTAGGAGATGGGAGAAGGAAGGTTTCTGAGGTGGTGAAAGAGGTAGGTTAGGCTCTACAGAGATACAGAGATGTAAAGATGTCAATTGACATTCACAGAACGGGTAGGACACCTAGACCAATCCAGATGGGGAGGCCTCTATATAACCTGAGGGAAAGGTCCATTAGAGAAATACTGAAAATTATGGGTCAGCTGACCACATTTTCCATTAAAAATACCAGGACAATGCTTTCCTGGGCCTCTCTTTACTGATCATTGGTCATTCGCTCACTCTGTTCTAGCCACCCCAAATTCTTCCCTTCTGAGGCCTGCGGCTAGGTTGGGCAAGCCAGGTTCCCAAGGGCAGAACTGAAAAAGTCACCCACTTGCAGATGTCAGCCCTGCACTTGCTCCAGCCTGAGCGCCTCGCTTGACTCACCCTGGGCCCTCTGCCTGGAAGGCTGGCCTCCCCTCAGTCATCCTGCCTCCTTGTCTCTCCAGCTCCCAATCCTCCAGCCCCAGCTCAGGCACTGTCTCCTCAGTAAAGCTCTTGCTGAATCCAATGGTACTTTCCACAGCCTGGCAAGTAGTCATCTCACCTTTCCCCAGATTCCCAGAGTCCTTATTTAGACCTTTCTGAAGGCTCTGTTTACCTTGTTTAGCTCATAGGCTTGCCTTTTTATCTCTATGTTAAACTAGAAACTTCTTAAGGACAGTCTTTTTCTCAGTCGTTATCTAGCACAAGGGTTTGGCATGGCATATGGATTCATAAGCCAGTGAGGGTTAACTATAGGCAGCCATTATTGGAAAAACATTTGATGGATCAAAAAGAGGTGAGGGGAAAAAAAATACCAGGACACATGGTTTGACACATGGTCTAACAACAGGAAAGAATATTTTTAATTAAGGCTGTCCCAGAAAATCTAGAACATATGGTTACTGTTTTTACAGGCCAAGAAAATCCTAATTGACCAAGCCCAGGTAGACAAGAAACAGGCACCCCATCTGAGAAGCTGCTGAACTATTTCCCAACAGTCTTCAGTTAATGTTCCTCATTAAGGTTTCTGTGAATCCTTTCAGAGGAAAGATCAGTGCCTGGACAACAAAAAGACATGCTGGAGAATTTACATTCAGATTCCTTAAATTGCATTATTTAATATTCTCTCAACTGCCTCAACTAATGTTTGTAGTAGGCAGGATGTAAACAATGAATGCAAAAATGTTTCTACCACCTGGGTTAAAAAATAAAATCCAATTTAAAGTTGGATTTCTGTGAGAAAAAGAGAACATCCACACCCAAAAAGTTCTCAGGCACCTTATAAGAGCCCTCATTTATATTGAAAAATATATTTTAAAATAACAAGATTGTTATATGTGATTTTCTCCTTTACTTCCCCGATGTCTCGCTGTTTTTCTCACTATTTTAATAGCTTGCTGTCTGAAATAAAATTCATACCAGATGCTTCCTTATCCAGTTTTGCAATTTAATAAGCTTCGCAATTATTGGAAAAAATAAACCGTTTTAAGGGCTTAAACTCAAGTGTTGGCAGGTTAAAGCATTTTTTATTTCATCTTTCAGTGAATCCCAGAGCTCAGAGATCAGTTGCCAGTTCATTCTGAATATTATCAAGTAAATGCACATTTTCCCCCTTTTATGGTCAATGAATATATTGACCAAGATGATGTGGTAATAATCACTGTTAAAACAAAACAAAGAAGCCACACATTTTAACAACTCTCTGTTGTTTCTAAAATAAAATCTTATATGTATTTTTTATAAAGGCAAAAATATATGTTCTGAATCGTATTTCCTGAATACTAGAGGTGTTGTGTTGTTTCTTTGTTTTGTTTTGTTTTTTTCAGTCTTTCACTGTTATTTCAGCTCTCAAAAAATCTGGGTACATTTAAAAACAGAGCCCAACTTTCATCTGAGCTATTCAAAAAAGGGAAACACTGAAACACACAGCAATAGAAAGGAAATGCTTTACAACTATTAAAATAAAAAGAAACGGTATTCAGCCTTTTAAAAAAAGAATTCTGACACATGCTGGGACATGGATAATCTTAAAGACATTATGCCAAGTGAAGTAAGCCAGACACAAAAGGACAAATACTGTGTTATTTCGCTTATATAATGAGATATCTAGAGTGGTCAAATTCATAGAGACAGGAAGTAGAATGAAGGTTGGGGGGGGGGAGGAGTGAGAAAGGATAAGAAGGGAATGGGGAATTATTTGTTTAATGGTTACAGAATTTCAGTTTTGGAAAATGGCAAATGTTCTGGAGATGGATAGTGGTGATGCTTGCATGACAATGTGAATGTATTTCTTGTCACTGATCTGAACACTTAAAATCATTAAGATGGTAAATTTCATATTATGTATATTTTTCCAAAATGTTAAATCAAAAATTTAATTATGAATAAACTTCTAAATATTCATATCACCAGTTAGTTACCTGAATAAAAATTCTCTGTCCCAATTCTCAAACCTAGGTCCAAAGTTGACAGGTAAATTACTCTTTGGAGAATTTAATCAAATCCTAAATAGTCAATAAATGCAGGTGGTGACAATGGTGTGACAGTATTTTCCTTGTCTCCTTGTATAAATAAATATCAATACATTTTAATATCATTTAAATATAATAATAGTTACATTTCTCAAGTATTTATTATATTCTGAGTACTAGTCTAAGTTTTAAAATCTAGCAACCCTAAGATTTTAGGAAACTAGATATGAGGAAACTAGACTCAGAGAAATAATTTGATCTCCATGAGTGACAAATGTGTGATATTAATGATGCCAGCCTGGCTCCAGGGCCCACACTTTAAAGCAATAGTTTAAAGCAAAGTTTTGGAAAACAAAGAAGCCCAGTTAAGTACTACCATTTTCATGGGTATAATATCCTTGCTTAACCTTTCATTTTTTCAATAAATGTTCATTAAGCACTTACTATATTCCAGGTAATGTGCCAAGTGCTAGAGATTAATAACACTATCGGACTTCATCTTACAGTCCAATAAAGAGATGAAAGGTACACGAGCAAGAACAGTCGGGTCACAAAGAAGGCTCAGTTCTACCTACTCAGTAGGGTACTGTTTTTGCCCTTTGTACTCTCTGAGAAACATTTCAACTCTTTAATTTCACTGATATGACATGTAAATAGATTGGGCATATTTTGCAGCCATTAAAATAAAAAATGTAAAATAAATATCAGAAGATATTGAGGCTACAAGATACAAGACGATAGAAAAACTCTAGGTATACATTAACTACAAGGTGAAAACCACCAAGAAAGGCTGAGTTACAAGGTTGAGAAGATTAGGAGAAAAAAGTAATTTAAAAAAAAACACACCAAGTAAGCAATAAACAATATTTAGTGTTTATAAAAGAATAAATTACAAAAGAATCAGGGTCACGTGCTTTACTATTAAGGACCCTACAATCTAACAAGGAGAAAAAGTGGTACAAACAAGAAACATTTTTAAAGCAATAATTCATGTGGACAAATTACCATAACATAAAAGATACATAGGTAATAATCAGGGACTAGGCAGAGGAATAAAAACAATAAGATTCCAGAGGTTTGGGGTCCAATTTGGAAATAAAGGAGGGATATAGGAAGATGGAAAGGGGCATTGCAAACTGGGAAGACCAACAACAAAGCCCTGGAGCGTGGAACAAATTGAGTCCCATAAGACTCACATGAGAACTTTAAGAAAAAGCAAGCAGTGAGAGTGACTGTCCTATAGGTGACTGTTCACAGATGGCATGGAGGGGTCCAGGGGAATAAGAGGTACTACAAGGCCATGGATAATACCTAAAACTATACGTCCAAGCCATACACATTTAATTTTGCTAGTCATTGAAAGGGGAATCACTACAATTGTGTGGACCCAGCTAGTCAAAGGCTGAATGAATTTCAAATAGGTCAGTTATTTCCCTTATTAAATTGTAATCAAACAGAAGGCCTCTAAATTGTCATAGAGCACTCACTCTTGACTCTGAACTAGATATTGGATAACTGACAAGAGCTAAGCCTGAACACAGTGTGGGAAAGAAGTCAAAATGGAAAGACTGCTTTGCAAAGTCTAATAATAGCAGCTCTCACATATTGCACTCGGCACTGTGCAACAAGGCACTATTCTAAGGGTTCTCCCAGGGTTCACTTCTTTCATCTCCATGGTCCTGCTGGAGGTGGAAAATGCTGCTGCCGCTGCTGCCATAGCCCAGGCCTTAAATCATCACTACTCTATCTGCTGCTTTTCAAAGAGTTAAGTAAAATTCTGCCTGTTCTTGGAATAGAGGGGCAATTAGTTGTACATATAAATGCAATATAACAAACATTTTCCAGTTGTGATCTATCCAGCCTCCAAAATCTGTTTTATTTTTAATGAATTTATTTATAGCCTGCCTCAGCCATGAAGGATTTGAGACAGAAAGAAATATAGAAAGTGGATTCTGAATGAGGTAGATTCTACTAGTATATTTATCTATATCTATATCTATATCTATATCTATATCTATATCTATATCTATATCTATATAAGCCTAAGTGACTATTTCACCATTCGACTGTTCAATTGTTAGCCATGATGCACACTGACCACCAGGGGGTAGATGCTCAATGCATAGTCATGGAAACATGGAACAGACTGATGAATCTCAGAGGGAAGGGGGGAGGGGAGAGGGTGGGAAGATATTAACCAAAGATCTTATACGCATACTAGAGGCCCCGTGCACGGATTTGTGCAGCCTGGCCTGCAGGGATCAGTCCGAAACCAGCAACCTGGTATCCCCTGAGGGGTCCCAGATTGCAGAGGGTGCAGGCCAGGCTGAGGGACTCCATTGGTGCATGAATCCATATATGGGGCCTCTAGTCTTCTATAATAAAAGCGAAACATGCAAATGTGACCGTTACCACCAGCCAATCAGAGCGGCTGTATGCAAATTAACCCAGCCAAGATGGAGGCCAACAGCCACGGAACTAGAGCAAATCAAAGGGTTCTATTGCAACTGCTTGCCTATGCTGGCAGTTGGAAGCGGCACCAGGGCACCAGGGCACCAGGAAGTGGGAAAGCAAGGTGGCGGGCCGGGGAGCGGGTAAGAGGTGGCAGGGGGTCGGCGGCCTGCTTGGCAGCTGTCCAGGCCCTTGGAGGGGCATCGGGGAGCGGGAAAGAGGCAGCGGGGGGTCAGTGACCTGCTTGGTGGGCTTCCCAGGCACTTTGTGGGGCACCGGGGAGCAGGAAAGCAAGGCTGCAGGGGCCAGGGTCCTGCTTGGCAGCTCCCCAGACCCCTTGGCGGCACCGGGAAGTGGGAAAGGAAGGCAGCAGGGGACGGGTGAGTGGGAAAGAGTTGGCGGCCTGCTTGGCAGCTTCCCAGGTTCCTTCCGGGGATCAGGGAGCAGGAAAAGGCTGGCCTGACCATGAGGCGGGCTTTTCCCTGCTTTCTGGTGGCTGGAGAAAGATGGGCAGTAGGCAAGCTTGGGAGGCAGGCAGCACCCAGCCCTGGCAACAGCTCAAAAAAGAGAACAACATGCAGGGGAGGGCAAGAGTCTGAGAGATCAACATAGAGGGGGTGCCTGCTCCAAGCCTCCACAGTGTGCCTGGGGGCAGGTCCCCAGCAGGTAGACACACACAGGAGGACTGCTCCAAGCTTCAGATGCAGCTGGGGGCAGGTCCCCAGTGGCCACACACACACACACACACACACACACAAAAGGCGCCTGGCAGACTGGGGCCATCATAGGACATCCACTGAGGGGTCCCAGACTGTGAGAGGGCACAGGCCGGGCTGAAGGACTCCCTCCACCCCGAGTGCACAAATTTTTGTGCACCGGGCCCCTAGTAGTATCATAAAGAAATATTCTTCTGAAAGTTGAAAATGGTTAACAATGAACCCACAGAAAAATTCTTAGATTGGACAGAACTTGATCCTCAGACCTCTGTTTATTTACAACTCTAGAGACTTAGAACTTTCTTGGGAATCAAGATATATGCTCGTCTTGGAACCCATCAGGTGCCAATTCACAACCCAATCTATGCCCTGGCAGATAATGAATGACTTTGTAATATCAGGCATGAAAGAAGAAATATTCATTTTCTGAAACTCAAAAAAGAAAGTAAATTTAAAATGTCAGTCACATTTCATCATAACTGATGAAAAATTGTTCAGTTCCTGTTAAACTGTTAAATAGAGAAGCTAAAAACATACAAACACACAGAACAAGAAGACTGAGAGTAGCAAGTGTTATAGTGCAGTATAGGCAACACTGTTCCCTAGGAACAACCAGTGGTGCTTGGAGTGCAATGATAATGGTGATGGTTTGAGCACAGCTTTGCCAGCCCTGATGCAATTGCTTGTTTGTCATGTTATAGGCTGAGTTGTGTCTAACCCAAATTTGTGTGATGAAGTTCTAACCTCAGCGCATTCAGCCCCTCAGAAAGTGATGTATTTGGAGATAAGATCTTAAAAGGAGTAAGTCAATAGAAATGAGGTCATTGGGGTGGGCTGGAATCCAATATGATTGGTGTTCTTATAAAAAGAGGATATTTGGACTGGCACACGCAAACAGTTTGATGATGTGAAGACATGGGAAGATGTCTGTCTTACAAGCCAAGGAAAGATACCTTGGAAGAAACCAGCTCTTCTGACATCTTGATCTTGAACTTCTAACCTCCAAAATTGTGAGAAAATTAATTTCTGTTCTTTTAAGTCACTCGATCTGTGGTACGTAGTAAGACAGCCTAGAAAACAAATGCACTGTACCTCCACTAAAGTGTGAGCTTGCTGAGGGCTGGCCTGTGTCTGCATGTCTTCTCTACCCTTGTATCCCAAGTACATATCGTGAACTCAATGCACAGTAGATGCTTAATAAATATTGTTGAATGAATAGCCAACTGTAGCTGGATGTCTGGTCCATTTTACTAGAATACAGGCTTGTAACCATTACTAAAAATGACAAAAAGGAACTTTTTCCCTTTACAAAAATATAACTATATATTCAGCTTTTTAAAAATGATGCCCATCCAACCCTGGCCAATGTGGCTCAATTGGTTAAACATCATGTGTATCATGAGATTGAAAAGGTTGAAAATCATCCCATGCACCAAAAGGTCGCCAAGTCCAGTTCTCAGTCATGGCACATACCTGGGTTGTTTTTTTTCTTTCTTTGTTTTTGTTTCTTTTCAAAATATATTTTATTGACTTTTTACAGAGAGGAAGGGAGAGGGATAAAGACCCAGAAACATCGACAAGAGAGAAACATCGAAAAGCTGCCTCCTGCACACTCCCCACTGGGGATGTGCCCGCAATCGAACCTGGGACCCTTGAGTCCGCAGGCTGACGCTCTATCCACTGAGCCAAACCAGTTAGGGCACATACCTGGGTTTTGAGTTCTATCCCTGGTCGGGGTGCATGCAGGAGGCAGCCAATTGATGTTTCTCTCTCTCTCTCTCTCTCTCTCTCTCTCTCTCTCTCTCTCTCTCTCTCTTCCTCCCCCCCTTTCTCTCTCTCTAAAAATAAATTTAAAAAATATTTAAAAAAATAAATTATGCCCATCTATTGTGAAAACCAGAGAGCAACATAAAAAAGAGAAAATAATCACTTCTGACCCTGCTGCTTAGAGATATCCACTTTAAACTTTGACACTGTCTAGCCTTTTTCTATACATATTTTAACACAGTAGAATAATACTGCATCGCTTACCTTGTCACATTTCCCCCAAATCATTAAAAATTCTCCATTAACATTTTAAATGCCTATAAAATTTATAATATCGTCCTAACTGGTTTGGCTCAGTGGATAGAGCATAGGCCTGCGAAATGAAGGGTCCCAGGTTCGATTCCAGTCAAGGGCATGTACCTTGGTTGCGGGCACATCCCTAGTAGGAGGTGTGCAGGAGGCAGCTGATGAATGTTTCTCTCTCATCAATGTTTCTAACTCTATCCCTCTACCTTCCTCTCTGTAAAAAAATCAATAAAATATGTTTAATAAAATTTATAATATCATGTGTATCTTTCATAATTAAAATCCTCACTTTTAGACACTCAAGTGTTTCTAATTTTTTTCCATCATAATTAGCACTACAATCTTTGTGGGAAAATGTTTTTATCCACTTTTCCAAATTCTTTAAAGAATAATATCATAGCACTATAATTATTGATTGAAAATGCATGGCCATTTGAATCAATTATTAAGACAATTGATTGCTTTCTGAAAAAAATAAACCAATGTTTACTCTCATAAGCAGTCCATGAGATTTCCCATTACACTTTACCCTTAAATATAATTGCTACTAATCTTATTAATTTGGTAAAATAAAATGGCATCTGCGTGTCATTTTAATTTTCACCCCTTGAACATTAATGAAGCTGTCCTTTCCCTCCATCATTAGCCATTATAATTTTGCTTTTTGAATCGTCTGTGTGTGCCTTTGAAAGGGGCTTTTCTGACGTAGTTTTCTAGCTAGGCCCCTGCTGCAATGCTGCCTGCCCTTCAAGAGGTCTCCACCTCTAAGTTAATTAGGTGACACATCCTAGGGCTGTCCCAGAATTTTACCACTGGCTGCTACACTGTAATGAAGTCCTTGGGGTTCTGAACAGACAGCGAAACTTGTTCCAATTATTCGCTTCCTACTAACAAAATTTTTTATTGAGAGGAAGGGAGAGGGATAGAGAGTTGGAAACATCAGTGAGAGAGAAACATTTTTCAGCTGCCTCCTACACACTCCCTACTGGGGATGTGCCCGAAACCAAAGTACATGCCCTTGACTAGAATTGAACCTGGGACCCTTCAGTCTGCAGGCCGATGCTCTATCCACTGAACCAAACCGGTTAGGGCCTAACAAAATTTTTATACCTCACGTGCATATGGATATATTTAATTTAACCATTTAAGTCTGAAAACAGTTTTCTTTATGGAATAAAAATAAAGTTCTTACTTCAAAAAAAAAAATGAAATTTTAGTAAGGTTGGTTTCACCATATAGGTCTGAAAGCAGTTTTCTTTGTGGAATGAAAAGAAAGGTCTTGGCTATGACCATGAACATCTTTTCATGTCTATTGGCCATCTGTCTGTCCTCTTCCAGAAGTATCTTTTCAGGTCCTTTACCCATTTTTAATTGAATTATTTGTGGTTTTGATGTTGAGTTTTGTAAGGTCTTTATAAAATTTGTATATTAATCCCTCATCAAATGTATGATTGGTGAATATGTTCTCCCATTCAGTGTGTTGTCTTCTCATTTTGTTGATGGTTTCCTTTGCTGTGCAAAAGCGTTTTAGTTTGATGTGGTCTTATTTGTATATTTTGTTTCCCTTGCCCTAGGAGATATATCAGAAAAAACATTGCTTGAGAAAGGCAAATTAAAATCACAATGAGATATCACCTCACACCTGTCAGAACAGTTATCACCAATAAATCAACAAACAACAAGTGTTGGCAAGGATGTGGAGAAAAGGGAACCCTCATGCACAGTTGGTGGGGATGTAGACTGGTATAGCCACTATGGAAAGCAGTATGGAGTTACTTCAAAAATTAAAAATGAAACTGCCTTATAATCCAGCAACTCCACTTTGGGAAGTTTATCCAAAGAAACCCAAAACACCAATTCAAAAGAATATATGCACCTCTATGTTCATTGCAGCATTATTTACAACTAGAGGCCCAGTACACAAAAATTTGTGCACTTGGAGGGGGGGGGGTCCCTCAGCCTGGCCTGTGCCCTCTTGCAGTCTAGGACCCCTTGAGGGATGTCTACCTGCTGGCTTAGGCCCAATCCCTGGGTGATCAGGCCTAAGCTGCCAGTAAGACATCCCTCTGGCAGCCCAGGAGCCCTCAGGGAATGTCCACTTGCCAGTGGGGAGCAGGCCTAAGCTGCAGTCAGACATCCTTAGCACTGATGTGCTGGCAGCCATCAGCCTGGCTTGTGGCTGAGCAGAGCTCCCCCTGTGGGAGCTCATTGACTACCAGGGGGAAGCTCCAGCATTGAGCATCTGCCCCCTGGTGGTCAGTGTGTGTCATAGTGACCAGTCATTCCCAGTTGTTCTGCTATTAGGGTCAATTTGCATATTACCCATAGGATAGAGGTCTGGTGCACGGATCAGGGCCAGTTGGTTTGGCCTAAAGGGTGTCTCAGATCAGGGTAGGGGTTCCCACTGGGGTGCTTGGCCAGCCTGGATGAGGGGCTGATGGCTGTTTGCAGGCTGGCCAAGCCCCCCCAGAGGGAACCCTAACCCCATGGGGGTATGGCCAGCATGGATGAGGATCTGATGGTCATTTTCAGGCTGGCCACGCCTGCAGGCTGGAAGCAGGTATCTGGGATTTATTTATCTTCTATAATTGAAACTTTGTAGCCTTGAGCAGAGCTCAGGGCTGGCAGGGCAAGCGGGAAGCTTGGCTTCCTCTATTGCCAGAGGCAACCCAAGCTTCCTGCTCACTCCAGCTCTGTGATTGCCGCCATCTTAGTTGGGTTGATTTGCATACTCGCCCCTGATAGGCTGATGGGCGTGGCTTGTGGGTGTAGTGGAGGTATGGTCAATTTTCATGTTTCTCTTTTATTAGATTAGATAACCAAGATTTGGAAATAACCCAAGTGTCCAACAGTAGATGAATGGATAAAACAGCTATGCTACATTTACTGTACACAATGGAAAGGAAGAAAATTTTACCCTTTGCAACAGCATGGATGGACCTGGAGAATATTATGCCACGTGAAATAAGCCAGTCAGAAAAAGACAAGTGCCATATGATTTCACTTATATGTGGAATTTAATGAACAAACTGAACTAACAAGCAAAATAGAGACAGAATCACCCTGGCCGGTTTGGCTCAGTGTATGGAGTGTTGGCCTGCGAATGCCCAGGTTCAATTCCCATCAAGGGCATATACTGTACCTCAGTTGCCGGCTCTGGTTGGAGCTCCTATGGGAGGCAACAGATCAATGTGTGTCTCTTTTGCATAGATGTTTCTCTCTGTGTCTCCCCTCCTTTCCACTCTCTGTAAAAATCAATAGAAAAACATCCTCAGGTGAGGATTAACAAAACAATATAAACAATATATAAAAAAATAGAGACAGACTCATAGAGAGCAGACAGACAGCTCTGGGGAGGGGGGTGTGGAAGATTTTTGGTGGGAAAGATTGAGCAAAAAAGAAAAAAAACTCATGTACACAGACAACAGGGGTGAGGGGGTAGGTGGAGATGGAAGATGGCATAGGGGGGATAAATGGTGATGGAAAAAAATTATTAAAAAGTTCACACTTAAGAAAACAATGAAATTTTTGTGAGGAAGGCAGGTAGCTCTCTACTTGCAACACAATTTTGTTTTAAATGCTCACATTTCTTAGCTACATTTATTAAATTCAGGACACAGAGGAAATTAAAATACATATATTTGTCAACTGATTTATTCTAAAATTCACATCTATAGTAAAACAAAATGTTGTGCCTTAAATAAACCTTATAGGTCTCTAATCAAAAGCTTATATGTTCAACATTATTGTTTTTTAAAGAAGTGGTGGTAAGTGATAGAGCTCAGCTTTGGAGAAATTGACTAGATCGGTTAGATTTTGCAGAGATATTGGTGATAATGAATAGTCAAGTATCGTGAAATAAAAATCATGCAACTCTTAAAGCTTTAATCTGCTTCTTTCTGATTTCCTCACTTAGCTGATCTTCACTATCCTTGCTCTTTTTCTCTTAATCACAGTGGAAGAGGTGTCCTTTGCCTTTCCAAGAATAATCCCTGCCCCGCCCTTCTTCGTCCTGTCCCCTCACACCTCCGGATGTCATCTGTTTCTTCCTTGTCTTGTGTTGTCATCCTTTCCTCTCCATCTGTTCCTCAAGCTAAAAATACAATCAACTTTCCTTTTCCTTAGGAAAAAAAAAAAAAAAAAAAAAAGCTTCATTCTAGGCTTTCCTAGCTAATATTACCCTATTTGCCCCTTTTGAAACTCCTTGAAATGTACAGTGTGTTTTTCTTTTCCTCCACATTCCTTCCTACCCATATGTTAAGGTAGATGCTGCTTTAACTCCACCCCACCTCCAACTAGGCTTGCCTGTTTTTGAACTTTGTATAAATGGACTCATATGTACTCTTTTGTGTCTGGATTATTTTATGCATTTATTCTTCTTTATTCTGGTAAAATATATGTAACAAAATTTACCATTCTAATCATTTTAAGTATTTGTGCAGCAGCATCTAATCTAATAAAAGAGTAATATTGAAATTGACCATTTCTATGGGACGCCTAACCCACGCCCACCAGAGTGGCTGTATGCAAATTAACCCAGCCAAGATGGAGGCTGGCAGTCATGGAGCTGGAGTAAATAGAGGCTTCCGTTGCACCAGGAGTAAACTGTCTGCTGCCGGCTGGGCTTTTCCAGGCTCAGGCAACAACATAGTTGCAGCATTGTTGCAATTATAGAAGCCTCAGAGCTGAAGCAAACAGCAGGCTTCTGTTGCACCAGCGATGGAGGAAACTGTCTGCCTAGGCCTCTATTAAGGCAACATTCTTTCAATTATAGAAGCCACAGAGCTGAAGCCAACAGGAGGCTTTATTACCTGTCTAGGCCTCGGCTTAAAGGAACAGTGTATCAATTATGGAAGATCAATAAACCCCAGAAACCTGCTTCCAGCCAGCCTTGCTGGGACATCTGGTCAACGGGAGCTGTGGGCAGCCTGAAAGCCTGAAACCAGTCGTCAGACCCGCACCCAGGCTGGCCACACCCCAGTGGGGTGAGGGATCGCACTGGGGGGCTTGGCCAGCCTGCAAACATCCATCAGCCCCTCACCCAGGCTGGCCAGGTACCCCAATAGGGACCCAAAACCTGAAGGGACTGTGGGCAGCCTGAAAATGCCCCTCAGCTCCTCACCCAGGCTTCCCAGGCACCCCAGTAGGGACCCAAAACATGAAGGGGCTGTGGGCAGCCTTAAAACACCCCTCAGCTCCTCACCCAGGCTGCCCAGGCACCCCAGTAGGGACCCAAAACCTGAAGGGGTTGTGGGCAGCCTGAAAACAACCCTCAGCTCCTCACCCAGGCTGCCCAGGCATCCCAGTAGGGACCCAAAACCTGAAGGGGCTGTGGGCAACCTGAAAACAACCCTCAGCCCGTCACTCAGGCTGGCCACACCCCAATGGGGTGAGGGTCTACACTGGGGGGCTTGGCCAGCCTGCAAACAGCCATCAGCTCCTCACCCAGGCTGACCAGGCACTCCAGCAGGTGGACAAACCCAGAGGGGTCCCAGACTGTGAGAAGGCACAGGCCGGGCTGAGGGACCTCCCGAGTGCACAAATTTTTGTGCACCGGGCCCCTAGTAAATAAAGAAAAATACAAAAGAGAAAAAATTAGAAAAATGGGCAGAGATTTTGACTAATAACCTTAGAGAAGATGAAAGTCGCAAAGCTTATAAATGTATAAAAAGATGCTTAATCTCACTAGTGATTAGAGTGATACAAAATAAAATAATAATAAATGTTTAAACATCCATCAACTTGCAAACATTTTAAGATTTTAAAATACCAAGTGATGGTGAATAAGAGGCAAAAGACTAATTTATCTAATCTAATAAAAGAGTAATATGAAAATTAACCTTCACTTTGTTACACCCACAAGTCATGCCTACAAGCCACGCCCACCAGCCAATCAGGAGCAAATATGCAAATTAACTAAGATGGCAGAGGCCACAGTGCTGGAGCTGCCCTGGGCAATGGAGGAAGCCAGGGCCCTGTGGGTCCTGAGCTCTACTCAAGGCTACAAAGTTTCAATTATAGAAGATAAACAAACCCCAGATACCTGCTGGGCTGAGACCTTGAGTTGCCAGAGGCAACCCAGGTTTCGAGCGGGGGACCAAGGCAGCTAAGTTTCAATTATAGAAGTTAAATAAATCCCAGATACCTGCTTCCAGCTGGGAAGCCCAGTAGGGACCTGAACCCTGAAGGGGTTGTGGGCAGCCTGAAATGGCCTTCTGCCCCTCACCCAGGCTGGCTAGGTACGCCAGCAGGTGGACACCCCCCAGGGGTCCCAGACTGTGAGAGGGCATAGGCCGGGCTGTGGGTCCCCCTGAGTGCACAAATTTTTGTGTACCAGGCTTCTAGTTAATTATATTCACATTGTTGTGCAGTCATCACCACCATCCATTTCCAGATCTTTCTCATCTTCCCAAACTGAAACTCCATAGACATTAAGCAATAAGTCCTGGTTTCTCCTCCCCTCCAGCCCTAGTAACTTCTGCTTTCTGTCTCTATGACTTTGCTTATTCTAGGTAACCTATATAAGTGGGATCATATAATATTTGCCCTTTTGTGTCTTGCTTATTTCACTTAGTATAATGTTTTTAAGATTCATCCGTGGCAGATGAACTTCCTTTCTAAGACCAAATAATATTCCACTGTATGTATATATCGCATTTTGTTTATCCATCATCCACAATGAACATCCACTTTTTGGCTATTGCAAATAGTGCTATATGGATATTAGTATACAATTATCTGTTTGAGTCCCTGATTTCAGTTCTTTTGAGTATATACCCTAGGAGTAGAATTGCTGAATTATATGGTAATTCTGATACTGGAACTGGGGAGCAGGAATTTCCCGCACCCTGCGCTCCCCCCTGGCCCCCCAATTGTGTCTCACAGGAATCAAAGAATGAAGCCAGGACCAGAAGAGTTCAAACAAGGCAGGAGTTTATTGCAAACAAACACAGGCTCCCCGCTCTGGAAGGGGATTCAAATGGGTTGCCTGAAGCATTCTGCTCTTCCCCTTATAACTGCTAAAGGCCTGCTCTTTGTCTGTGCAGCTCTCTGATTGCCTCCTGGCCTTTTTGCAACATTTTGTTTTGCATTTGCAAGAAAACCTCTTTATTTCAAAATACTCTGTTTTTCTGCCATCATGTTTCCTGCAAAACACATATTTTGTTTGTTTCAGCTAGCTCCACTATTCCTCCTTCTTCCACCCCTTACCCTATCTACCGAGTTCTGCTTTAACTCCTTTGAATTCTGTTTAACTTATTGGGGAATTGCCAAACTGTTTTCCACAGCCGGTTGCACCATTTTACACCAGAAAAGCATTTTTCTACATTCTTGCCAACACTTGTCCTTTTTTTTTAAATCTTAATAATAGCCATCTTAACGACAGTGAAGTGGTATCTAAGCATTGTGGTTTGGACTTATGCATTTATTTGTAAAATGCTCTCTGTCCTTGGTTCCTGACTTCATATTGGTTCCTTGTTTATTTTCATTCTCCTTGGCTGACTCCCCCTTCTCTCTCAGCAGCTTTAGTGGATTTCTCAGGGCTCCTTCTCAGAATCTCTTGCTTTCTTTGCACACACTGCCCCTGGAGATTTTATCCACTCCCAGGGTGGAAGAATTATGGCCATGCTGGTAACTATCAAATTTGTGTTTCTCTAGTCAGGACCTCTCTCTGAGCACAGTATTAGCCTTTAAATCATCACTTTTGGAAAATAAAAGAATGTAAAGTTTTAAACTTGATTAAAAATTTAGACACAATAGTCTTTGTTGCTGGTGAATATGACTGGGAAGAAGGAAAAGATTTCCATATTATTTTATTGTGGTAGAAAAACATAACAAATTTAACATCATAATCGTTGTTTTAATAGATTTTAACTTTTTAGAGCATTATCAGGTCACAGCAAAATAAAGGGAAGGTATAGAGCCTTCCCATTTACCCCCTGCCTTCACTGTCTCCTACACCAGATGAGAACATTGGTTGCAATCGATTAACCTGCACTGACAGATCATTATCACCCAGAGTCCACAGTTTACTTCTGTGGGTTCACTCTTGGTGTTTCACATTCTGTGGGTTTGGACCAGTATATAGTGACATGTATTCACCATTATAGTCCTGGCCAGGTAGCGGTTGGTTGGAGCATTGTCCCAATGCACCGAGGTTGCAAGTTCAACCCCCAGTCCGGCACATACAAGAATCAACCAATGAATGAATAAATAAGTGAAACAACAAATCGATGTTTCTCTCTCTCTGTCTCTCTCAATAAATTTTTTTTAAAAAATATGTTTTCATTGATTTCAGAGAGATGAAGGGAGAGAGAGAGAGAGAGAGGTAAAAACATAAGTGATGAAAGAGAATCATCTATCAGCTGCCTTCTCACATCCCAACTGGGGATGGAGCCCGCAACCTAGGCATATGCCCTTCCTGGGAACCGCACTGCAACCTCCTGGTTCATAGGTCAACCACTAGCCATAATGACCCGGGCTGCATGGTGATGTTTTAGACTGAGCCTTGTAGGGCAAAGCCAGTCTTAGGGGCATGCTTGAGAATTAGGACCATCTGGGGAGAGAGCCAGGTGGGCATTTAGACACAACTCTGTGGCTGCAGCCTCTGCTCACAGTGTCCTCCTTGTAAATTAATGTTCTTTCCTCAGAACGAACCCCTCAGGTGACCTGGGAGTTGGCAAAGGAAGTATGGCACCTGTGGGACAAGTTCTATTGATCTGGTCTTGTTCCTGTGACCAGGGCCACAGTATGAAGTTGGTAAGTGGGACAGAAACCATGTCTTCTGACCAAGTAGGGGACAGGCAATATCTCAATGTCTCCTGGACACGATGACTTCACCTGGCATTTTCGGATATAACTGAGGTGGGATGCGTTGTGTCCCCTCTTTTCCCTTCCACTCACTCCTTTCCAACAGCTGCTGGCACTTGGCAGGTGGGAGGCTGAAAGGTAGGGCCTTTCATCTTTTTTTAAAATTATTTTGATTAAGTTATTACATACGTGTCTTTATCCACACGTTACCCCCTATCCCCCCTCCCCCACTCATGCCCTCATCCCTCTGTTGTTTGTGTCCATTGGTTAGGCCTATATGCTTACATATAAGTCCTTTGGTTGATCTCTCCCCCTTACCCCCTGTTAGGGTGGAGGAGGGTCCAAGGCTTGTTACATGTCTCCGTGAGCTTCCCCGGAATTCCTAACAGGTCAGCTACCAGACAGGTGGCGCC
>PVJC01002796.1:0-35704 GCA_004026665.1 Murina feae | reverse complement strand
AAATATTTGTAAAAGATATACCTGATAAAGACCTGTCATCCAAAATGTACAAAGAACTCTTAAAACTCAACTATAAAAAAACAACCCAATTCAAAAGTGGACAACGACTTGAACAGACACCTCAACAAAGAAGATACACATGGCAAATAAGCACACGAAAAGATACTCAACATAACATGTCATAAAGACATTGCAACTTAAAACAGCAATAAGCCACCACTACACACTCATAGGCTGGCCATAGTCTATCGTAACCATTTTTAAGGATTTAGTTCAGTACTGTTAAGTATATTCACATTGTGGGCAACCAATCTCCAGAACTCTTTTCGTCTTACAAAGCTGAAACTCTATACTCATTACACAATAGTCTGCATTTTCTCCCTCTTCTGTTCCCCTGGCAACAACCATTCTACTTTCTGTTTCTATTATGCTGACTACTTAGGTACCTTATAGGAGTAGAAGCATATTGTATTTTCCTTTTGCAACTGGGCTTATTTCTCTTAGCATAATGTCGAGATTCATCCACGTCATTGCTTGTGACAGGATTTCCCACATTTTTGAAATATATTTTTTATTGTTGACAGTATATCTCCCATTCCCCTCCCCTTTTACCCTCTACCCTCCCCCTGTCATTTTCTTATTTGAAAAGCTATTAAAGTTTCAATTAGGTGGTGTGTGTGGTGCTAGTTGTTTGCCCCACCTGCTCCTCTCCTCCATTATCTATTCCCCAGTCTTCTCTCTGAACCCTTAGTCCCAGCAGGCTAACCTCACAGAGCACCTCACCCTTGCCCTCTGGTTTCTGATTGGGTCTGGCTAATGGGAAGCACCATCAGGAGACTTAAGGGCAGGAGGTATTTACTTACTCCCCTACGCAAGCACTCCCTTCCTGCTCCATCAGCAGCTGCTCTTCATTCCTCTTCCTGCCTGTGGTTGCTAGTCCCTGCATGTTTCACCATCCCTTTTTTGTTTTTTGTTGTTCTTTTAACCTCACCCATACTTTGCAGATAATCTTTTTTATTAAAGTCTCTTTAAACCCTTGGGGTATGCCGCCTGTTTACGTTATTTCTGCTGTGATCCTGAGTCAGACAGGCAGCTATAGAAAACATTAATGGCGTAGAGGTGAAAAATAAATATTTGTGTCTAGCCCCATACCTCTCTACTCCCTTTCATTCCATGTACAATTGCCATTGCCATTTTTTTGGTTATTTTTATTTTGAGGTGTTTTTTTTTGGGGGGGGGTGAGCAGGTGGGATTGGCTTGACTTCACTCTTTAGGTGAGCTTTAATTTTCCTCATACAATATGTTAAATCCCTCTCCCTTGCTGGTTACTGGTTCAGAAATCCAGGCCTAGGTGTAGGGGTCAGGTATTTATTTCCCAAGGACTGTGCTGAGAAAGGGCTCATGAGTCACTGCCATGATCCAGTTCAGATCAATGAGATGAAAGGGGAAATTGCTGAGGTTTTTCCTCTTAGGAGAACCATCCTTGGAAGTGAGGCCCAGAACTGCTAGAACCAGTTTGGGAAGTCAGCAGAGGAGGCTGAGCCAGGAGAATCAGGGAAACAGAGAGTTGGGCTACTGGAGTAAGACACTAAAGCCAACTCTAAACCCAGCAGGCCTCTACACTTTCAATTATGGGATCTAATAAATTTCATGCATTTCTATTTACTTGCAATAAGAGCACCTTAACCAGTGCATGTATACACACAAAACACACACACACACACAAAATCATATCATAGATTTTCTGCTGCAAATTACTTTTTTCACTAAGTCATATATTCTGAACATCTTTCCCAGATAAGAAAATTTAGCTCTGCTTCATTATTTTAAATACTGATAGTATTTTGTTGAAGGAAAGCATCTTAGTTTTATTTTTCCTTTCCCCTATTGAGACACATTTAGGTTGTTTTACAGTGACATAATGACATGTATTTTGGTGTGTCTATATTAAAATGAATATAAGATAAATTCCTACTAAAATTGTTTGGTCAATAAATCTGAGCATTTAAAATATTCATGAGAACTGCTATATTGCCTTGCAAAAGGCTACATCAATTCCCATTCCCGCTAACAAAGCGTAAACATACTTATTTCCTCACACCCTTGCCAACACTGGGAGTTATTAAAATTTTGAATGTTTGGTAATCAGATAAAAATTATAACTCCTTAGTGTATTAATATTTTTATTTACAAGTAAAGTCAAAGCATTTTTATAGTGGTAATTATTTTTTGTAAACTATTCATCTTCTTTGCCCACTTCTCCATTTAATTTTATTCTTCTCATTGATTTGAAATAGCTCATGGTTAAAAAAAAAAAAAAGCTATTTATTATAGGGATTATAAATTTCATCTCACTGATTTTTAATCATTTTAATTTGTTTATAGTACCTTTTCATGGGAAAGTTTAATGCAATCTAACATATTGATTCTTTCTTTTATCCTTTCAGGATATTGCTTTATGCTTAGAGTCTTTTCCTCGCTCCAAGATTATCATTTCAATTCACCAAAGTTTCTTCTAGTCATTTTATGGACTCGTTTTTGCATTTAATTCTCTAATCCAAGTGAAAAGATTTTGCTCTATACAAATCTGTATTCTTCAATGCTTTTGTTACAATGAGCATAAATTACTATTATAATTTTTTGAAATATGGGCACTAGCTAGTAGAGTACTGCTATATCTTTCTATGAAAACCTTTTAAAACAAAAACCAATAACAGATGTAATTTGAAAAATATCAGTATGGCAAAAGAATTAAGCTAGGCTTCCCATATTTTGTTTTGAAATTTGAAAGATCACCATATGTGAGCCTCCCTCTGCTCTGCCAAAATTCCTCTTCCATGTGTACACACTGTTCAGCACATGAAGACTGCCAGCTTGCTATCGGTGGCCATCCCTCCTTGGGCTTGATATCAATCCTACAGGGGAAAAAAAGGAAGGAAAGTCAAGAGAAAGAGTAACAGAGTAAGATATAAGCAACCTTTTGGAAGCAGAGTCAGCATTTGTGGCCAGACAGCAACAATTCTTTTTGAAATATCTGAACTTCCCACTAGCACAAGTTATTTCTTGACTCTGACCCCAAAGAAATTCTTCAATTTCCCAGCCCCCTCAGTCCATAGCCCCAAAGTGCCTCCACTACACACAAAGTTAAGAGCACAGCTCTGGAGCAGACTACCTGGTTCACACTAGACTCTGCACTTACCCTCTGTGAGAGCTAGTCACATTGCTTGAACAACGCTGTGTCTCAGTTTTCTCACCTATAAAATGGGGATAATAATAATAATAATAGTAATAATAATATTTACCTTACATAGATGATTATCTGAGTTACTGCTTATAAAGCACTAATACAGTGTCTGGAATTTAATAGTGCTCAATGAATATTTATCAGAGAGTAGTTAATTCTGAGCCACAATTTCATTGTAGAAGTCCAAAGGAAAAAACGTTAGGAATTCCAGGATTTTCCAATTGTTCTTTTGTTTGACAGGTTTAGAAAGATCATGCAACGTCTGCCTTTCTACTTTGCTAAGCTATAAAATGTGAGCAATCAGTTTCTGAGCACAATTAACTACTGCAGAAAATACATGGTTTGAGAGCTGTTATTATTGCACTTGTTCTTATTCACCTGACATAAGACAAACTGTTTTTCCCCAACTGACTCAATGATATATTCACTACTATTGTGCAATAAAGTTAGAGAAAGTTATTGAATCATTTTCAAACTTGTTTATTGATGCTGTATATGTAATGGTGAAAAAAATCTTAGTCACACAGTAAGGCAATAGCACTATAATAGAAAGAAAAGTTTCTTTCTTGGTAAACAATGCATCCAAGATGCAGGTTCATTTTAGAAAAGTACCTAACCATCTAGGTATATGTATAAGTCTTTTTTAATTATTATTAAAAATGCATTACTACAATTAATATGCATTAACTTACTATTTTTACTCCTTTATTGTGCAGTATGTTCTGCCTCTGTCTGGTACATTCTATTATGGCTGAATTCTTTGGATCATTCCTTAGAATTCACAAATTTATATTGTTATTTATTTGTTTTCTTTGGTTTATCTACTAAGAACTTTCATTTCAGTAATCATATTTTTGTTTTCATGACTAATAAATTGAAAAAAGATTCTTGAATTAAAAAATGCCTGCTGTTACAATTATTGTATCCTGGCATATAGCTGAGGTTATTGATTATAGTTAAGTTAAAATCTTATTTGCTTCATTAACTATTTCCTTGGGCATTCATGCTTTTATTTATTGAGTTTGGTGTCTGTATTTCATGGTGTTGTTTTCCTTCTTGGCTTTCTGCTTATCTTTGTATTTGAGCATCTCTGTTGTGGGAGCTGGTTCTGTTCCTAAGAGCTTGTCTCTGGTCATTGTGGATAAGCCAGGGAAGAGGTGCTGAGAGGAGCCCACCCCCTCCCAGTCCTGCAGCAATTCACTGTTCCCTGCAGTAATGTTTCTCAAAATGTTTGTCATTATTGTCCCTTCAGAAGCCTTTTTAGACACTTCCCCATTCACTGCTTAAATGCAATGTTAATACCATAGATATGCTGCACATCTGTTTATTTATGTGGCCCTTCGGAGGACCACAAGTATTGCAATATCAAAGGGTTTGGAGTTTTTTGTTGTTGTTGTTTGGTTTGGGGATTTTTGCTTCTCTTTTCCCCCACTCTCTGCCCAAAACTCAATTTTCCCCTCAATGGGAGCAAAATCACCCACACCCAGCAGAAAAAGTGTGGTCTGAAGAATATTCCTGCCTTTCTGTACTGAATGTTGTGAAAGTCAGTACTCTGCCTTCTGCTTAGAAAGCAGCTGCCCAAAGAACTCTCCCACTACTTCATCCAATGCCTCTGAGTTCAGAACATTCAACATTCCCTGAACCACTCCTACCTCTAAAGTCTGATACAGGGTTTTGTTGTTGTTGCTAATTAATAGACTTTATTTATTAGATTAGTTTCAGGTTCACAGCAAGATTGAGCAGGAAGTACAGCGTTCCCACATACCCCCTCCTCACCCCATACACAGCCTTCCTCACCATCAACATCCTCAGCAGTGTGGCATGTTTTGTTTTTGTTTTTTACTTATTTATTTCTTTTTAATTCTTTATTGTTGAAAGTATTACACATGTTCCCTTTCCCCCCATTATCCTCTCTCAGCTTGTCCCTGCCCCCCAACCCTAGCCTTCACCCCCAAGCAGTGTGGCATGTTGATTACAAGCTACACCAGGTTTTAAACTGAGGTTTGCTCTCTTAATCTGATGATATGTGTTTTTGATATTTTTGAAATTTTTCAAAAATTCAGATCTGATAGCACTACTTTCAAGCAATAGAATTAATTCCTCTTTGTTTTTATAACTTGCAATTTCCAGGAAGTGAGGCAGCTGGATAGGAAGGCCTTTCTTCACAGTTCTCTATATCATCAACTTATTAGAGAGATAATTCAAACATGACAGAAAAAGAGGAGTAGAGTGGGAATTAACTTTCATAGACTATTATTTAAGGTTGTCCCAAGGACCCTCCAATTTATAACTCAATAATCTAATCTAATAAAAGAGAAACATGCAAATTGAACACACCTCCCGCTATGCCCCAAGCCATGCCCACCAGTCAATCATAGCGACTATATGCAAATTAACTCAGCCAAGATGGAGGCCGGCAGCCACAGAGCTAAAGCAAACAGGAGGCTTCCATTGCAACTGCCTGCCTAGGCCAGCTGGGCCTCTGCTCAAGGCAACAATATTTCAATTATAGAAGCCACAGAGCTGAAGCAAACAGGAGGCTTCGTTGCCTGTCTAGGCTTCTGCTCAAGGCAACAAAGTTTCAATTATACAAGATAAATAAACCCCAGAAACCTGATTCCAGCCAGCCTTGCTGGGACCTTGCATCAATGGGAGCTATGGGTAGCCTGAAAATGGCCCTCCGCCCCTCACCCAGGCTGGCCAGGCACGCCAGCAGGTGGACATCCCCTGAGGGGTCTCAGACTTTGAGAGGGCACAGGCTGGACTGAGGGACCGCCCCAAGTGCACAAATTTTTGTGCACTGGGCCCCTAGTCCTATATAATAAAAGGGTATTATGCAAATTGACCCTAACAGCAGAACAACTGGGAATGACTGGTCACTATGCACACACTCACCACCAGGGGGCAGATGCTCAATGCAGGAGCTGCCTCTGGTGGTCAGGGCACTCCCACAGGGGGAGCTCTGCTCAGCCACAAGCCAGAAGGCTGCTAGTACAGTGGTGGTTGTGGGAGCCTCTCCTGTCTCCTCAGCAGCACTAAGGATGTACAACTGCAGCTTAGGCCTGCTCCCTGCTGGCAAGTGGACATCCCCTGAGGGCTCCCAGGCTGCCAGAAGGATGTCTGACTGCCATCTTAGACCCGATTGCCCGGGAAGTGGGCCTAAGACAGCAGGTAGACATCCCCTGAGGCATCTCAGACTGCAAGAGGGCACAGGCCGGGCTGAGGGACTCCCCCCCCACCCCCGCCAAGTGCACAAATTTTTGTGCACCAGGCCCCTAGTCACAATAATATGTAAAGAGCAGGCATTTCTACCTACTGCCCCCACCAATTCCATACAAGTTGATTTCTAAGGACCTGCTCAGCTCTCAGATTCTCTGATCTGTCCAGAAACTATAGCCTTTAGTGGTGGCCTGTGTGATGATAACAGGATTACTGGATGTAGTAATAAGAGCCATCTTCAGTATCTAGAAGGTGAAACCAAAGGACTGTATGTAAGTGCCCCAAAGATAAAGTGGGATGCCTTCAAACCCACAGGTAAATTCTGCTAACTTTCTAAATAAAATTGGCTTTAATTATCTAGTCGAGAAGAATATGGAAATACCCTAGTTTCACTAAAACTTGAGTTGAGTCTATAAAATGCTAATTGAATGAAACCTAAAATGGAATTATACAGGTAAGGCATGTCATTATCTGTATTAATTGGTTAATTAATCTCTGCTCATACAGATTTCCACTTGATGGAGTGTCATTGAGCTTAGATTACTTTAAAACCAGCTGGGGACCCCGTGGGCACTAGAGACAGATGTCAGGCCTTCACTGTTTTTTATACTTTCATTTTTTATAGGTTTCTTTCTTTGTTTCCTTTTGTTTTTAAAACCAGGAAAGCAGCTTTCATTTCCAAGGTCATTAACTCCCTCGAAGTTCTCTTCAGGACCATACCGTTTTGTTTTTCTTTAACCTAAGAAAAAACTCAACCACAAATGTAATGTTTATCTTTCAAAATAGCAGCTGAAAAGAGCACAGGATGTGTGCGACCAAAAACACTGTTTTGACTTCCTCTCCTTTTTTGTGAGTCTGTGACCTTCCTCAGGTTCTTCCCAGAGGATGCCTGCATAAGTAACATACTTCAGTTTGGCTTAGGCGGAAGCAGCCATCATGACCTTAGGAGGAAAATCTTGTCTGTTATGTGCATTTTGGCATGGGGTTAACTTCAGCTCAGCAATGATTCTCCTCTATCTTGTCTTCTTTACTATGTCATGACTTGAATTGTGCTGGTCCTGCCTCTCTCCTCAGTTGTTTGAAGATATCCTTTGATCACAGATACCAGGCCTTCTGAAATGTTGGCTTTCCTTGGGCCCTCCATAGGAAAAACTTCCTGAAAATGCCTTCAACTGCGTTATTTTCTTTTGGGGTGCATTCCTTTAGACAATGACATTTATTAGTTCAAATTTTTGCCTCATAGAACTACCTGTTCTTAATATGTCTCCTTTCTTTTACTTCCCGTTGCCTCTTTGCTCAATTTCTCCTTTGTTTCATTTTTTGCATCTTGCACAGTCTTCTGCAACCACCTACCTATCTGCTATTAACACCCATTTTTTTGGATGTGACTTTTATAACGTGTATAGGTACTGTGGTTTTTAGAAACTTGAATTGCATTGTTTTGATTAGACGCCATTAAAATTCCTGTCAGCAGTACATGTGTTTGTTTCTGTTACATGCACTTTAATTCTTCAGAAAAGTAACTCTTGTGTCTCAGAGTGATGGCCATGTCATTTCATGGTAATGACTGTAATGTAATGTTATGCCTCCAGAGTATCATCTTTCTCCTTGCAAAATATAATTAGTTCTCTTTCAGAAAGAAATGAGTATCAAAGTTTAAATATGGACTAACCCAAAGAATGGAAAAACTAGTTGTAGTATATCTGGGGCAGGGTACTCCATTGGCAGTTTGACCCACAGCATTGAAAGACCAGGCATTAAAAGAATCAATAAGGACAAGCAGTCCTCTTCCCAACAGTGCACTTGGCCACACTGAGGTACTGCAACCCCTTGTTGTGCTGGAAGGGGTTTTCACTGAGACTAGACTACTTTAGGACAGTTCCTGAAGGTTAGGTATCTCTTGAACTACTGGCAATTTTTGTTTCTTTTCTATTGACTAAAGGTTTGTTGGCAGTTCTATGTAATTTTGTTCTTCTAGGGGCTATCTTATTATATTTATTCCTTCATGTCCTTCTCTACCTAAATAATGACCTTGAGCTGAGCATGTAGAAAAGGGAAGAAGTTACTATTTTTTATTCCTTTGCTGTTTTCGCTGGTGAAACCAAAGGCAGACCACTTCCTTGGTATATCTTTTATCTCTATATTTTTTCTCTCTGTGTGGTCTCTTAAAGAAAATGTCAGTTAAACAGGTTGTTTCTGGCTTAGGTCAGGTACTGTCTCAAGATAGATTTTAGAGGCCTTTAATGCAGCATGATCCACCAGCCTCAAGACTATCCTGACAAACTTCCAAGCTTAGTATATTTAACATGTCTGATTTTCTCTTGCCTTCAGAGGGTATATCCTGGCTCTGATCGTATTTTATCTGTCTGAAATATCCTTTAAGGGAAATCACAAAAATATAAAAGAGGTTTTTACATAAATATTTGGATCTTGGTTCTCTGGAGTTTTAATAATCTCTTCCCTCCCCTTCCCCCCCTCCTTAAAAGAAGTCAGAGAAAAACTAGATGAAAGATTATGCAGAAACAATTTCTTTATATGCTTTCCTACTCAAAGCACAAATGATTTTTCTCTTGGGCATGAGTTCTCTCTGTCACACAATGATTCAAAGCAGAAGGAAGTTGATTATATCAAACTCAAAGTAAAAATTGTACACCCTGAGAAGGAAGATACCTACTAAGAACAGTTCCTGGTGGCTAACTAGGTTCAAATTTTAAAAATACGGTCTAGCAAATGACCAAACGGAACTACCAACCAAAATACAGACAGACTCAGAGAGCAAGCAGACAGCTCGGGGCGTGGGAACAGGGTTCTGGAGGGATTCAGCAAAAAAGGAAAAAAGAGAGGGAGAGCTCACGGACATGAACAATGGTGTGGTGATTTCAAGGTGCAGGGGGATAGGTGGAGGTGGAAGAGGGCACAAATAGTGACGGAAAAATTTTAATTTAATTTTTAAAAATAATTAAAAAATAAAAACAGGGTCATGCACTCATTTTTATACAGAGGCATCTCATACAAACTGCACTTCAGGGAGAAGCCTGCACAGAGCTGTCTTCCTGCACTATGTTCCTACAGTCAGGGCCAGCCCTTATAGTGGAATTCCTGAAAGCCTATATCAACCAATCGGACTGAGACTTACCCTCCAATCAGAGCTGCACAGCTATATCCCCTTCAGTAACTTCATAAATGAATCATAATGGCTCCATTCTGACCAATTGACAATGCCTTTGACCAATCAAATTTCAAGGATTTGGAGCCCTCGTTTATACAAGGATGGACCAATCAGGGACCAGAAACAGAAACTTTCGTATCTGTTCCCCTCTGGCTTAGTGAGCACACTTTCTCTTTTCATCCAAGACTGACCAGAGCACAGCAGAGCAGAGCTGAGCTGTCTAGCCAGGGCCATCTTGCCCTGGGCCTTTTCATAGCTGTGCTGCTTCACATCCATGCTGCTTCCTAATTGAGCGATCTATCTATATAAAAGGCTAATATGCTCAGTGTCTAACCATCCAGGTAATGATGTCAAGTAGCAACACCTGGCTTCTTCTCCCTAACAACCACTAGCCTCAGGTGGAAACACTTTACACTGTATCCAAATGTCTGTGAAGCATTTTTCCGTGCCTCATCTCATTTGATCCTCACAGAAGTCCTGGAGTAGGTAAATGGGAGACTTGGTGAAATCCTATTTTCTTTTCATAGCCAGAAACAGAGATTTAGAAAGCTTAGAAACTTGACTCAATTGAAAAAGAAGTAAGAAATGGTGGACCTTGAAAATGACCTCAGATTTTCTCACTGTGCAGAATATAGTCAAACACTGCTGCAGTTAAATATTTTACCCTTTGCTCTCTCTGTGTGATCTACAATAATAATCTGCTTTGTATTGATATTTACTGCTGTGTTGCTGACAATTACCTGAAAGAGAATTTGGAGTGCTTCACTGGGGAAAGTTTAGCTAAATCAGAAAGCAGGTCTAATTAAGCAAGCTTGTTCTATATCTGTAAAAGGCTAAATTGACTCACACATGGGTGTTACATATAAAGCTCTCACTGGCATCAATTGTACCCCTGTGTTTTGATCTCTCATTGTTGATCATGAATTTGGTTGTTTTTGTTGAGATTCTGAAGCTGAAAGAATGCAGTGGCATCACATGGAAGTAACAATGGCACTTAAATATGATTGTAATAATGATTGGGTAGATATAATTATCCCCATGTAACCGAATTTGCCATCATGTTCAGAAACAAAAATGGAGGACTTCCTTCATCTCATTCGTTGTAAACCAGATCCCAATAATCCAAATGCCACTAAAATGAAACAAATCAGTATCCTGTTTCCTACATTTAACTCAATAATGTATCCTATTCTTTTCCCACATGGTAAAAAAGACTGGAGACATTAAAACTCAGAGACAACAATATAATTAACAATAATACTAGATTCAGTGGATGATGCTGAAAAGGAAAAATTTCTCATTAAATTTCTTAAAAGTATTACTCCTTAGGGAATGCCATGTCATAAACTAGAATTGAAAGTAGATGCAATCATCATGCTACTGAGAAATCTTAATAGTAAATGTGGTCTTGTAATGGTACTAGATTTATTATCAAAAGATTTCGACCTAACATAAGTGAAGCTGAAGTATTAACAGGATCTGTGGAGGAGAGGTTTGTTCTGATTCCAAGAATTGATTTGTCCCCGTCTGACATTGGCCTCAGTGTTAGAATAAGTTTAATCAATTTATCAGTCATTGTTTTTATCAATGTTGTTTTTATATCATGTTTTTGTTGTTTTTAAATCATGTCTTTATTGTTTTTATTGTTTATTAATCAATTTATATATTATTTTAATATACATTTTACTAATTTTCTTTCATGTCTGACACTTCTGTTATAGAGAAAGGATGAATAGCATTATTAAAATATTTCTTCTAATTAATTTCCTTTCAATGTGCATGAACTCATGCAACGGTCCACTAGTAACACTATAAAGCTGTTCCATAGCCTTGCTGCTTTCACAGATGTGCCATATGACAATTGAGCTGTTTTCACTGAAGAAAATTTCCTTCTTCACCACACCCAAAACTGGGGATTCCTGTTTGGCATTGAATTGGTGCCAAGGACCATTGGTTAGCAAAATCCAAACAGATTTCTCTTGCTTTGGTGGGCTTATTCGCATTTCCCATATTCTTTTGCATGTTGATTAAACTGACCAGGCATATTTGCCCAGTCGGATTAGGGAATAAAATAACTCTTTTTATATCTGATTGCTTTGTAAGGAGAAATCTGTAACAGGGAGACTCTTAAACACACTCCTTTGAGACCTCTTTTGGTCTTGGCATGGGTCACACAGCACAAATCATTTCTTACACTTTTAGCACACCTTTGGTTATAACCACCCAATTTGCTTTACAGCTAGCTATCACCTCATTAATGGCCAAACAAACTTTAAATGAAATTTTTAAAAAAAGTTAAAAAATTTTTAAATAGTAAGGGCCAGAACCCAGCAGAAGAAACTAGCTCATTTCCCCAGCCCAAAGATCTTGCAATTTTCAACAAGCTTGAGAAATATAACCCCCAAGTGCAAGTCTTGTCTCTGCTTGTCCTCGAAGTGCAACAGCAAGAAGTCTGATCTGGGCAACACAGGTTAACTGTGTCAGTTGGTTTTAAGGGTATATTTGTCAATAACTCATTGTGGGGCCTTTCTCAGTGCTTTGTGTCCACTAAAGGCTGGGGGGTGTAGCTGAGAGTTTTAGCTAGGCATAGACTGGCATGTTGATCTAGGAAGTTATCTCTGAGTTAATAGGAAATAGCTTCCTCCTCAGTAGCTAGGGCTAGGTTTGAGTTGAGCTACCAACTAGAAGCCATGAAGACTAAGTGTGGAATGAAGCCCTTACTATTTCTATTCGTTAATTATGCTGCTTTATGAATGTTTTTCTTGCTTAATGGCTATTGCCACATGCAATTGTTTGTTGGGGTCCAAAGTTGGAAAGCTCACATTAGTAACCTTTGATCACAATTCCACTGACCACAGTTCTGCAGGCTACCAAAACAATTCAAGTTTTTCTTTGATTTTTGAGTAATTTTTTTAATCATCATAAGAAAAGTAATTTTATTGAGGCTTTAAAAATTCAGTCTGTCTAAATAACCATGACCTTCCCATTAGACGTAATTACAATCTGATCTTAGACTAGGCAGAAAAGAAATATCAAAAGACTTCTTGAAGTCTTTTTCCAGGACTTTGATTCTAATAGCTAGAACATTGTTTGAACATAAGGCAAAGTCCTCTGGCTACTAAGTCTGAGAGCACAACACTTCATATCTATGGTTTTCAGAAGTTTGAGTGTCCAAAGACAAACAAATTTATTTTTTTTTATTTTCTTCCCAGCACCTTTTCTTGTTCATTTTGACTTAGGTTCAAACTGCATATATGCCTTAGATGTAATTAATGACTCATATGAAATACAAGATACAATGTACAAAACTATTTAGAGATATGATAGATCAAACCATGGTTAGACTATCTTAGTCATCTCATAAAGGTTCTAGACAAATGAATTTTTAAAGGTTTATAGCAGTTAAGTTTATTAAAATGTTTCCATGTATTCCACTAATGAATGCATCTATACTTTAAACAATATTTTTAGAGTTAGGGTTAAGTGATATTCTTTTATTTCATTAAAATGCCAGAATGTTAAATAATTTACCAGAATTCAAATTAAGTTAGTATTGTTTTTATCTCAGCTGTAGGGAAAAATGTTAAAAAATAAGGAAGGAGGAGGAGGGGAGCTATGGGGGAAAAAAGAGGAACAACTGTAATAATCTGAACAATAAAAATAAATTAAATAAAAAAAATAAGGAAGGAAAAAAATATTTAAGGATTACATTGGATTTTAATTAGATCCTAGGGTAATTAATACATTTTTTAAAATCAGTGTTAAATGGAGTCTGCCTTCAGGATCTCTATATGTATCCTACTCTATGTATCAGGCTTATCTCATTTTAGAAAAGTGCAGAAAAGATGGAACTAGAAATTTAATCAAACTTCTAAAAAAGTCACTAAAAGAAATTGCTTTATACTAATTTCATATTCCCTTTTTTATTGTAATAAAATTGGATTTGAAAAAGTAAACTACCTGCTTTCTCTGTACTAATTAGAATAAGATTTTGATAAAGATATAAGCAGAGTAAATTCCTATATTTAAGGCTGGCCAGAATAGAGTGGAGACAGAATGCACTGGGGATAGAGGTTGGCTTGGTGATGGAGGGCCTTGAAAAGTTTAGAGTATACACATACACATACAGCCTCACATATGCAAACTGTAGTGGGGCATATATGCAGTCATGATAGAGAAATATTAGTGCTTCCTCCCACAATCTATGTTGCCAAAATAATGGTTATGACAACAATACCTCCTCACTATTTGCCTGGAAGTGCTAAGCCCGGTATGACACTTGGTAAGATTTAACTGGAGTAGGGCAGATATTTTTATGGTGTTAAGCCAGCCTCTGCGCATATGTTTTACTTTATTTGACTTATAAACACACATACTCACTCAATCATACATTATTATCCTATATAATAAAAACCTAATATGCAAATTGTCCCCTCTGCCAGGAGTTCTACTGGGAGTTCTACTGAAAGTTCCACCAGGGGATGATGGCGGCAGTGGCAGGCGGCTGGGGAAAGGGAACAGTGGTGGAGGTGGCAGGCAGCTGGGGGAAGGGAGGCACCCCAACCAGCAGCCAGCAGCCCCTAGGAACCCTACCTGTGCATGAATTTCGTGCACTGGGTATCTAGTTATTAATGTTAGTTTATATGGTATCCTTTATCTAATTTAATAAAAGGGTAATATGCAAATTGACCATCACCCGAGACACCCAAGCCACGCCCACCATCCAAGCCACACCTCCCAGCCAATCAGAGTGGCTGTATGCAAATTAACCCAGCCAAGATGGAGGCCAGCAGCTGCAGAGCTAGAGCAAACCAGAGGCTTCTGTTGCAACTGCCTGCCTAGGCTGGCTGAGCCTCTGCTCACGGAAACAATGTTTCAATTATAGAAGCCACGGAGCTGAAACAAACAGGAGGTCTCATTACCTGCCTAGGGCTCAGCTTAAAGCAACAGTGTTTCAATTATCTAAACTAATAAAAGCATAATATTGAAATTGACCGTTTCTTCAGGACCCCTAAGCCACGCCCACCAGCCAATCAGAGCGGCTGTATGCAAAGTAACCCAGGCAAGATGGAGGCTGGCAGGGCGGCTCTGCACTGGGACCCTCCGTGGCCAGCACAGCTGTGCCAGGTGTGTCAGCTCAGTGGGGGGGGGGGGGGTGAGTCCGGCCCGGGGCCTCCTTGGGGCGTCCAGGAGCAGCCATCTTGGGTCTGCTGCCTGGCTCTGCCCTGGGGGCCTCCTCAGGGGAGTGCAGGAGCACCTGTTCAGGGTCCACTGCCTTCGTCCACCCCCTGGGGGCCTCCACAGGGTGTGTGGGAGCGTCTGCTGCACAGTATGAAGCATCCAAAGCCAGTCCGCTGCCCGACTCCACCCTGGGTGTGTTCACTCAGCAGCAGGGCCCCACTGAGGGATCCTGCACCAGTGTCCACCGCTGGCTTGCCACCCAGCTCTGTGCCAGGTGTGTTCCCTCAGCGGTGGGGGCCCACCAGGCGTGTGCGATCGTGGGCCCTCCGGTGGGAAACGTCCATGCCTGCACTCACCAGCCCTTCCACCCCCCAGTGCACGAACCCTGAAGGGGCTGTGGGCAGCCTGAAAATGGCCCTCAGCCCCTCACCCATGCTGGCCAGGCATGCCAGCAGGTGGACATCTCCCCCGAGGTGTCCCAGACTGCAAGAGGGCACAGGCCAGGCTGAGGGACCCCCTCCCCCCAAGTGCACAAATTTTTGTGCCCCGGGCCCCTAGTTCTAACATAAATAAAAGAGCTTTAGAAACATCTCATTTTCCTCTTAATGAAAAAAACAGAGAGAGAGAGAGAGAAGCTGTTTCAATGGACTTGAAATTTCTGTCTTCGGTGATTCCTTCTTTCTCATTAACCTGGAAATCTAGATTAATCTTTATAGAGCAACCTTCAAAAAATAGATTATTTACAGAAACTTTTAGCAATCTGCTCAGGAAAAATTCCACAGTAGTCATTCTAACAGTCATGGAGATTCATAGCTTCATCTTATCAATCCAGCTGTCATTCTCAACAATTATTCTACATATACCCTCCTCCAGATGCTGCTCTTCTTTCTTAGTGCTCTCTTATGGTCTTAGTCTCCTTCATACTGTTTCTCCCACTCAGGTCCTTCTTTCTCTTCCTTTCACTTTATCCAAACCCTTTCCACTCCTCCAACTAGAATCCTTTCTCCCCTACAAAACCTTAAAGGCTACTCCAGGTCATTTTAGACTTTCCTGTCATGCTATAAACAGTTCATTTATTTGTTGAGCATTACTAATAAAATATGAGGCATAATGAGGTTTAAGCAAGACCAAGTTTCAAGTCTTCTGAGTGAATTCAATTCTCTGGGCTATCTTTGTGCCTTTCTGCCATTTCTATTTTTCTTTTATTAATTTTTTCCCCATTTTTCTTTCTCTTTTTTTCTTTCTCTCTTTTAAATGTGAAGAGACACATTCTAAGCATGGGGCTTAGAAAGCAATGCTTGGAGGAGGAAAACCAATACATGGCAATTAGATGACTAAAGCGCCCAGTGTGGAGCATATCCCATCTTTTCACAATCAAAACAAAACAAAATGAAAATCCCAAATGCCACAATCAATCAATCAAAGGAGAACTGCATTTATTTTTAGGACAATTCCCAAAGGGTTGGTATCTTGCAGCCCAAGATTCTGAGAGAGAGAACAACAACAAAAGCCTCATCTAGACAGCTCATCATGGAAATAAAAACATGTGTACAGAAAATAATGGAAAAACATATAGGGTATTGAGGATGGGGGGTGGGCAATAAGAAATATAAACATGGGAGCTAAGAAGTTTAGAAATAAAGGATATCTAAAGTTATAAAGAAAGGAAAACAGTGGGTGCTTAAGTCTGAAGAGTGGTAAATAGAAGCCTTCACCTTTTGCCTAGAAGAAACACTTCTATCTATAATAATAAAAGCATAATATGCAAATCAACCGAATGACTGAACAGCAGAATGACTGTCCGGATGACCTTCCAGATGACCATGCTATGGCACACACTGGTGCCAGGCCAGCCAAGGCGGGTGCAATGTGATTGTTTGGGGGGCCCTGCCATCACCCCACAATTGCCCCACAGAGGGAGGCCCAGGTCACTGACTTGTGGGGCAATCGATTGGGGGTGGAGGTCTCCAAAGAGGGATAACCCAAAAAGAGGGAGGCCCAGGCCACCTGGCCGGCAGCGGGTGGGCAGTGCCTCCCTCTGCAGAGCCATCAATCACAGAGCCCTGCGACTGATCACCTTGCAGAGGGAAGTCCAGGCCACTCATGGGGCAGCCACAGAGGGAGGCCCAGACCACCCAGCCTGTGGTGTTGCAGTGGGTGGGTGGGGCCTCCCTCTTTGGGGCGAGCAATCTGGGAGCCCCGTGATTGATCACCCTGCAGAGGGAGGCCCAGGCCAGCCAAGTGATCGAACCCCATACCTGTCACCTGCAGAGGGAATCAAGTGGTGGCAGGGGAAAGAAGGGGCAGCGCAGCACAGATGGCAAGTAGTGGCAGCGGTGGGTGTGGGGCCAGCTGCCAGCAGCCAGGGTTAGGAAAGCCCTTTTAGGCCCTGATCACCAGCCAGGCCTAGGGACCCTACCCAAGGGATCCTGAATTGCAAGAGGGCACAGGCGGGGCTGAGGGACATCCTACCCCCATGCACGAATTTCATGCACTGGGCCTCTAGTTTTTAAATAAAAAGCTAAAACAAAGCCACAAGATACCCTTCCAACAGTAATGCTTTGGGTTAAAAGAGAAGCATATTTCAAAGGGCATATTCAGTGATGTTGTTTCACTAAGCGCCTCACATTTGCAAAAATATTTTTCCAATCATCCTGCTAAAACCGAAGGAGGTATGGGGGTAAAACCTGAAAAAAGAAATCCCTGTGCAAGCATATCACACAAATCTGAATGATCTAATATTCTTGAATTTATTTGGCTGGCTCTATTTTCTCCTTCCCCCAGGTTACGTAGAAAAACAAACATGAAAATCAAGATGAAATCAAGATCACTTTAAAAATAGTCTTACTCTCTCAAAATCAATGTGGAAAAAAGCAAAACAAAGAACTTCTAAAACTTTCTTACATTCAATAGTAAATGACTATGTTTTTAACTTTCTTTTGTTGAGTCATCAACTCTCCTTCCCCCACTCAGTTTCCAGGGTCAACGAGCAACATTTTATAAATCACGGGACTGGATTTGCTATGTTTGGTCTTGAGCCAGTTTCTTTATTATCTCTGCTGATGTACACTACAGTTTTGTAGACACACCAAATAAAATGAAGAAACAAAACCAGGAGATTATTCCCAGACTGTTTGCCGACTGTAAACTGTTACTAGCACACAAAATTTCAAAATGTTGATAGACAAAACAATGAATGGTCCTTTATTCCTGAATCTTTTAGAATAGAAACCGGGAGTGGGGGGAAGTAAGAACAGGAGGTTGTGATTTCCTTTTCTGTCAAACTCCTTTGTTACTCCTTTTCCTCAGCTTCTTAATTTGTGTAACAGTGTTGTTCAGAATTTTGTTTTCTTCCCTAATTCTACCTAGTGCAAAATGCCTTGAGTATTTTTTGTACCATTCCAGCACAACAGAAAGAGAATCAGGAAGGATATGTGAATAATCATTTATAATCTTCCAGACCTTGCTTCCAGCATTCCTCAGTCTTCAATTGTAGTGTCTCAGGAAATCTATGAAACCATGCCAGTTCACAGTCAACCCCCACAGAGTTGATTCCTGGACAAGTGTTTAATTAAGTTGCTGTAAGTCATATGGCTAGTTAGGGTCAGAATTCACCAGAACTAAAACCCAACTCTTCCTATACTCCATGGAACACTGAAATCATTTTCACTGGAAATTCAGAATGCCTAAGCAGACTCAAGGCCTGGACTGGGTTTTCAGCTCAATCCAGGATGACTCTTGGACGTATATGATCAGAAAGATTCTGAGATCTTGGGCTGTTTCTCAGGGATTGATGGTCTGATTCTATGGGGTTTAGAAACCCGAGCTTCCTTGAGCAGGACCTACTTTCTTCGTGGTTGACCCGGGGCAGAGCTGACACAGCTGAAACATTTTAGAGCACACCCACATCTCTGGTTGAACCAGAACAGAGTGGGTGGGAGAAGGGCCATCTGTTGACACGGTCATTAATCCAATAACAGTGCTGGCCAGTATCCTCTCTCGAATTAGTTCTAAGTAAAATTTCTTCAAAATGTAACTTTGTTTTATCCTTAAAATCCCCCTTCTCCCCAGAAAACTAATAAAGATTCTTCATCATCGAGTACCTTGCCTCGAATCACAAATCAGGCCAGTATGCATGTGGGTTTTGTCCAAGTTTGCATAAGAGTGGAACATTTTGTTTTCGGAATGTGAGAAGTATGAAATACAAATCCGCCAGGCTTCCTCTGAATTGCTCTGGGACTGGGCAGGGCAGGCATTAACTTTCCCAGGGAAGGGAGAAGACAAGGCAAGTCTGAGTCAGGTAACGCCCTTGGGTGAGGTCTGGGGAAGATAAAGAATTCAGATCCCAAAGATAGAGCCCATTAAATATTCCTGCGCCCCACGGAGTCGGTTCCACAGTAAAGTGAGAAAATGCACGCCCCCAGCATTTCACGGCCTTTAGACTCGCCGCGGGGGCAGCAGACAGGGAATGGTGGGCCTGGAGCTGCCAGAGGTTAATCATTTGCACGCCGAGAAGCCACGAAAGTGTGCCTGATTTCCCTACAAAACTGTAGCGCTGCGTCCGGCAAACCTGTGGGAAGCGAACTTAGAACTAGAAAATCTAGGTCCGCACCCAGGAGCGCCCCTCCCTTCATTCCCGGATCACCCGTGCGGCTTGCGGGCGCCGGGCCGGCCCCTCGGCTCCGCCCGCTTCCCAACCAGCCCCGCCCCTCCCCGCCTAGGCCCCGCCCCTCCCCGTCCAGGCCCCGCCCCCTGCACAGCCCCCGCCCAGGCCCCGCCCCCGCCCGGGGCTGAGCGAGCCGACTCCGCCCTCGCCCGGGAGCTGCGGGGCTGCGGGAGCGGTGCCGCAGTAGCTGCCTGCCCGCTGCGGAGCCGCCCGTTCCGCTCAGCTCCGAAAGCCGCGCCTCGAGCCCGCCGCCGCCCTCCGTGGGCACCCCGGCCCCGCCATGGTGAAGGTGACGTTCAACTCGGCTCTGGCCCAGAAGGAGGCCAAGAAGGACGAACCCAAGAGCAGCGAGGAGGCGCTCATCATCCCCCCCGACGCCGTCGCGGTGGACTGCAAGGTCCGAGGGCGGAGGGCCGGGCGGGCCGGGGAGCTGCGCGGCGCGCGGGCGCGGGGCCGAGGGAGCCGGCTCCCCCTGTTTCTCGGGCTGCGCCCCTTTTCTCGTCTGGCCGCAGCTTCTTTGTAAGAAAGTGCGCGTGCAGGAAGCGGGGTCGGGGGCTTGGGAGGCCTGGGGAGAGGAGGACGGAGGAACCGTGCCGAGCTCGCGGTCGTCGGTGCAGCCGGGGGGCCGGGACTGCGTTCCCCCGACCCGGAGGCCGGCGGCGACCAGCGGAGCCTCCCCGACAACTCCAGAGTCGGGCACTTCCTCCCAGTGTGAGCGCTGCGCCTAAAATGGCTGACATCACAGCAGCCCGAAGCCCTGTTGCTTCCGACTTTGGCTTCGAGGCTGAGCAGCCCTTGGACGAAGTCCGCCTCCCGTAAGCGCCGTGGTGTTCAAAGCATTCTCCTCTTCGCCTCCTTCCCCGCGCCCTTGGGTCCTGGCAGGTGAACTTCAGGACGGGGTCTGGGAGGGAGCGAGGGGCGGGCGAGGGGGAGCCAGGTGGAGGTGCTCAGGGTGGGTTCTGGCTGCTGGTTCTACAGCTGAACTAGTGAGGCCGAAGCTCGCTAATTACTATGTAGATGTTGGTGTAAACCCGACAGCTGGCTTTTACGGGACCCTTTAGGCTAAGTGAAACTCAGTGTGGCAAACTTGCCCCATGTCCCTTATAAAACGTTCCTTTAATTTTACAGAACCCCCCTTTTCGTTCTGAGTGAAATCATAATGGTGCTAATTTTCGTTAGCATTTTTCAAGACTTACTATCACTAGGATAAACTCAAGTTTTAACTTAAAAAGAAAAAACGGTGGATAGGCATGCGGAATACGCGTTAGTTTTTATATAGTCTACTGAAAATTACTGAAAAGCAGGCCACTGATATACTATAAAAACGCTGGAGAATGTAATGTTAATCTGGATGTAGAAATGTTAGCCTGTACTTATTTTTGGAAATGTTCTAGTTAAAAACACAAAGGTCAGGGTTGATTTTAAATGTCTGCCTTGCCTTGAAATAGGAACAGTGAACTTATTCCCGAAGGATCAAGTTTGGATATTGGTATTGTTTTTCTGAATCCATTGCAAACAGGCTTGGTCTTACAAGAAAATGTTTGGAATGCACAGACCATAATTCCAGTAGCAAATTATCTTAGCTCTGTATTTAAGTAACATTCAGTGTCCCTGAAATAGATTGATAGTCAAATGCCCAGACACAGCAGTCTCAAATACATATATATAGATAGATTTTAATTCTGTTATATGTCTTTAAATCGTATAAACAAGTATGATTCCTCCCATTAAAAAGGGGGGAGGGGAGCATCGGATGATGTCACTTCAGACAGCTTTGCTCAGTTCCCCTTAGTGAAGAAGATTTGAAACTGCACAGAAATTAGAACAAATTTGCTGGGTAGCTTTAAATCCAACTTTTGACATTTACTGCCATTTCTGAAATGTTGACCCTGTTTTTAAAATATATATTTTATTGGTTTTTCACAGAGAGGAAGAGAGAGGGATAGAGAGTCAGAAACATCGATGAGAGAGAAGCATCGATCAGCTGCCTCCTGCACACTCCCCACTGGAGATGTGCCCGCAACCAATGTACATGCCCTTGGCCGGAATCGAACCTGGGACCCTTGAGTCTGCAGGCTGACGCTTTAGCCACACAGCCAAACCAGTCAGGGCTTGACCCTGTTTTTAGATCCTCAGAATGTCTCACTATTTCACCATATTCACATTTTTTTTGGTTATAGCAGCTATAAAAAAGTAACCATTCATAGCTCTGTGCTTTGTTTTCCATTTCTATTTCCTCAGATCCCCCTATCCAAAGAAAAAATACTGGAACTAAGATGTGAGGGCTAGAGTCTTCCTTTGTGACCGCATAGCAGTTACGGATGAATGGACATTTGCAAAATGACTAATTCTTTTTCTAGCTATAAGCTCAAAGACTTCTTCAGTGAGTGATAAAATGCTGCTGTACATGAAAAGTAGAATCCTTATAATCCACTAGTCACTTAAAGATAAATGGAAAGCGTATTTTATAACAGACATTTGTGAAAGAACTGTCTCTTCATCTTAGAGCTTGGGCAGTGATTACATAATGTTCTCTGGCTCCTTGGGGTGACTATACAGTAACCACCTAGTTTGCCTGCATTCTGCACAGAATCACCCCTCTGAGGGCTTTCCTTTCATGGTTGGTTGAGAGGATCAAGTAAAGCTAGTTATGGACCAGAACTCCTAAACAAGAATTGGTAATACCTTTAACCCTCCTAGAACACAATATCCTAAAAAACAGTATTTCTGAAAATGTACTCTTAAGAGGCATTTGTTCTCATATCATCCAGAACTCTGATTTGAAAATACAGATTCAACTACCTTATGCTTCAAGAATTCCATCACTCCGGTCAGCTGGCTTATGTAACACACATTCCAGTACTTTTATACTGCTCTTATCTTTTGCTGTTTCTTTAGCTCTTACTTTAGGGTGGGAATCCACTGGAAGCAGTTTTATTGCCCCTTTTTTCAATCTTGTCTTTTCGGTAACTGTTAATTCCAATAGCCATGTCTGTTGATTTTTTTTTTTTTTATCTCAACAAGCTTTGCTATTTTTTATTCTTTCCCTACATTTCCCCTTAACTATTTTCACCTTCCTCCACCTGTCCCAATTAGCACAAAACTCTTGGATGTGTAGAAACAGCAAAAAGTACTAGCTATGTTTTGTATAACAGGTGAATTTGAAATTAAATACATGTTTTATGTTACAGGCAAACATTACGTTTGTGTCTGTAACTTTGAACTTTACAAAATCGTTTGTTATAGATGTGCAAATGTCAAAGAAAATACTTGATGTTCTGAGTCAGATGTCTCAGTTTTGTCGTTACTTAACTGTTTGGACTTGGGTTTAAGATTTTAGTAAGATAACAAGGTAGGACCAAATGGTTCGTAAGAACTCTTCCAGTTTTAAAATTCTATGAAGTGGCTAAGACTATATAATTATATTTGGCAGGAATTAAATTGTTTTCGTTGTGAAAAATAACTACCTCCTCACCCTAACCAGAATGTTATCCTTGCTGTATTTTGCATGTTATGTTCCATCCTCATATTAAGTAGCAATAAGTTAAAGAGAAATGAGATGAACAGAGGTGTTACGTAATAAATCAAATATTCATTTTGGGTTATGTCAGTGTAGAATGGGTCGAGGACATTTTTTCTGCCAAGGACCATTTGGATATTTATAATATCATTCACGGGCCATACAAAATTATCAGCCTAAAAACTAGTCTGCTGTATTTGGGCAAACATTTAATTAGCTCACCCCTAATGCCTTGGCAAGGCCAGACCAAATGATTTCACAGGCCTTATATGTCCCATGGGCCCAGACGTCCCCACTCCTGCTGTAGAACAATAGCGTCAACAACTCTTTTGTAATGCCTAACTATGAAACACCTTTTCCAGTGTCCAACCTGGAAAAGGCTAACGTTTGCTTCAAAAATATTATATACGGCATTTTGCTGATATATCATATTGCCTCTTCTCCTACATTGGAGTTGTAGACATTCTTAAAAGGGAGATTTTTTTTTTTTTTTTTAATCCTCACCAGAGGATATTTTTCCATTGATTTTTTTAAAGAGAAAATTGAAGAGAGAAAAATATCGATCGATGTGAGAAACACATCAATTGGTTGCCTCTTGCATGAGCCCCAACCAAAGCCCAGGCTAGAGAGGAGCCTACAATCTGGGTATGTGCCCTTGACCAGAATTGAACCCCAGACCTTTGGTCCAGAGGCTGAGACTCTGTCCACTGAGCCAAACTGGCTAGGGCAAAAGGGAGATGTTTTTAAAAGTAAAGTGCTTGTGTGGGGGAGAAGATGGGGCAGAATACTAACCCAGTAAGGGCTGAGTTACCCATCATAAAATGGCTTTCTGGGCCCTTATTCTTGACACTTACTGGTATTTCTTGTTTGTATTAAACCAGGCTAGAGGGTTTGGTAATTTAGTTTTTTTTTTGGTGGTGGTCTTTGTTTTTCTGATTTTTTTTTTTTTTTTTTTTTTTGGTGGTTGTGGGGGACAGGAAAGAAGGAACAAAATATGCAATGACATTTACTGAAATGTGTTGATCTTCACAGAGGGTATTGGGAGCTTGGTTTTCCTTGACAAGCGCATATCATTACCTAGTGTTTGTAAACATCAGTCTGTAAAAGCTTTGCAGGCATTACATTTGGTTCTCCATGAGGGTATTGATATGTGAAGTGAAGGTTTAGTACTGGGAGGTAAAATTATTTGCTCTGTGCACGCCAAGTGACTGGGCCAGACCTCCTGTGTACACAGGCCCCATGGGATGCTGCTGCGGCAGAGAGTGGACCAGGTTGCATATTGTACAGTTGGAGGACAAGTTACCTGCTTGGGGTAGTCCCAGTGTCATCTTAAACATATTTTCTCCTGACTAGACAAGCAGGTATACAATCCTTGGCAAAATCATAAACTTTTAAGACATTGTGGAATTCAACGCGGTCATGTAAGAGAGAGGTTTAAGTGAGTAGAAGTACTTTTGAACAAAATATTCTCTTGGAGTACACAGTTATAAGCCTTTTTAAGTTGATTTAGAATTTAACTTGAGGTTTTCATTATGTATTGCTGATGTTTGATTTGCTTTTAATGTACATTGAAAATGTTATAAGTAGTAATTGTGGGACATTTCTTTCTCTTAGTGCTATCGAATCGTAATAAATAACTGAGGTGTCTGTTTGACAGGCATGCTGTTTTTTCAACAGGAAATACTTTATGAATTCACATTATAACTTATGGTGCTTGGAATGCTTTTGTCTATCTTTGTTACCAGCAGAGGATGATCCAGAAAAAATTTCTCCTCACATAACACTGATGAATTTATTCTCCTAAACTTTTTGGCACTTTTTATTAGTGCTCAGACTGAGGAAGTTAAGGACTTTGCCCTCGAAGATCTTCTTCAGGCCACAACTGCTGTCTGTTAATAAAGGATTTGACAATTTTGAATTTCTGAATGAGGTTGTTGTTTATACGATGTAGAAAATAGTAATACTGCAGCTATATTTTCAAGAAGCTTATGTGTGAAGAGTTATTTTCTTGGCTCTCTTTTGTTTTTTTGTACAAAGCTTAACAATGAGAATCACAGGGTAGACTGCTAAAAGTTGAAAATTAGAAATTATATTAGAGATATGACCCTAAGAAAAATCATTGGAAAAATATGTAATTGTGATTATCCTCTTTAATCAGTACTTACGATACATATTCTTAACTGCTTTTAGGACACCTATAATAAAATTGTACTAAGTGTTACCAATAATTGCATGAATAAAATTATTTTAAACAATTGAAGATTTTGTGCTCTTAAATTGATTAGAGGTAAAAACTTTTAGGGAGTATTTTTATATTCCGCCATTTGGGAGGAAATCAAGAATATTCTTAACCGAAAAATTCAGTCTTAAGTTACAGAAATGAGGAAATTACCCTTTATGTTAGAGGGATATTCTAATTTTTCATTTATTTTTTTTTACTTTAATGCTGATAAGTTTCCAGCAGTAATTTTATGACTTGGAGGTAATGAAAATATATCAGAAGAAAAATTAATATTGAAGTTAAAATGCTAACATTGTGAAGTTAAATGTCTTAGAAACTTATTTGGGAAATTACTACTAGGTATAGTGTTATATATTTTATACATTGAGGTTTTGAATATTTGCATAAGCCCTTTTTGGCATAGTTTTGATGGATTTTTGAATGTTTAACTTTTAATGCCAAAATCGTTTTTAAAAATTTAAGTATATGTTTTGCAGAATGAGTTAAAAATAGTTTAAATCTTGAATTTATTTCTTTCTTTAAATATGATTATAATGTTTAAAATTATCTTCTATACTAATAAAAGGGTAATATGCTAATTAGACTAGGTTGACCAGACAAAACTGGAAGGGGCTGAGGCAGAGGTAGTTAGGGGCAATTAGGCAGGCAGGCAGGCAGAGGTGGTTAGGGGTGATTAGACAGGCAAGCAGGTGAGCGGTTAGGAGCCAGTGGGCCCATATTGCAAGAGGGATGTCTGACTGCCGGTTTAGATCCACAGGGATTGGGCCTAAACTGGCAGTCGGACATCCCCTGAGGGGTCCTGGATTGGAGAGGGTGCAGGCCAGGCTGAGGGGAGCTCCTCATACTCCCCCCACCCCCCACCCCCGCATGAATTTCATGCTCTGAGCCTCTAGTTTAATATAAGAGCCAAAAAGGTGACATCCAACAGAAGAACCACCTTTATGCTGGGAAAATGATTTTAAGAGCTAGTTGATTAAAGATCTGCATTTCATAATATTTCTTTTGTTAGCTAACCTTTCTAGTATTTCTGTTCTGCTGTATATACTACTCCATCAGATTTTGTAGGAAAAAAATTATTTTTTTCTTGCTTTCATTTTAATGCTAGAAAAAATTTTCCCAAGTCCATCAGTTTCAGCTAGTGTAATGCTAGTCATATTAAGCAAAAAGGGCAAACTCCATGCCTCCTGGGCCCAAGAAAATGAATTAGCGAAGCTGGGCTTTTTGCATATTAAACAAGTTAGAACATTGTTCATTTTCAATATGGATTCAGTGTTAATCAACCCTCTAATTTTTAAGCACTAAAATCAGTGTTTTTATTTGAAATATGATTGTTAAATATTAACTAATTCATACAAGCATTTTAGGCAAAGACACTGGAAACCTGACATGGACAACTGTTTTAGTTTCCTTTGTAGTAAAGAGCGGTGCTGATAAATTATGGCCCATGGGCCCAAATATAGTCTGCTGCTACCTATTTTTATATGGCACATGAGCTAAGAATGATTTTTACTTTTTTAAATGGTTGGGGGTAGAATCAAAAGAATATTTTTTTTCCTTTTTGCCCCAGTCCCCTCAAGCAGAAGAGAGGTACAGTTCAGGACAATATTGTTAAGACTTTATGATTCAGAATATAAATCCTGATACTTTGGTAAGTTATTTCAACTCTGTCTCAGTTTCTCCATCAGCAAAATAGGGAATATGATAATCTAAAAGCTTATCACAATGCTGTAACAGAGTAAGACTCCATAGGTATTAGCTGTTATTATTGTTATTACTACTATTAGAATTATTACAACTCTAACTTTGTTACAGAGTTTGGCATTCATAAAACAGTTTCATGATCTGAGACAAATGTTGTATCTATCCAGTTTTCCTTTTTGCTTTTGATTCAACTTTGCAAAAGTCACTGATTTTAGGTAAGCTTACCTTAAGTATTTTTAGAAGTAGCAGACTTCAAGAAAAAAATTAAGCAAAGCAGCAGTTAGTAATTTTTTGCTTTTATAGATTAATGCCTCAAACCTAAAGCCATTTTCAGATACTGTTAGGTCCTACTGGCAAATGATAATACTGTAACCTGTATATTAATTTGGGCAAGTCAGAAATCCTCCCAAGCTTCTGTCCTCATTTGTAAAATACAGTTGGTGCTACGAACCTTACATAGGGTTGTGAAAACAACACTCTGTTGAAACTCTCAAATGTTAGTGCTTTTGCCCTTTTTATTGCTTTTATTCTTGCTTTGTAATATTACTCTCCTTCACATGTCAGTTATATAACAACTAGAGGCCTGGTGCATGAAATTCTTGCACTGGGTTGGCAGGAGTCCCCTCAGCCCAGTCTGTGTTCGGGAGCCCTCGGGGGATGTCTGATTGACAGCTTAGGCCAAGTGGACATCCTCAGTCAGACATCCTTAGTGCTGCTGTGGAGATGGGAGAGGTTCTAGCCACCACTGCAGCACTCACCAGCTGTGAGCCTGGCTTCTGATGGGTCAGTGCACTGACCACCAGGGGCAGCTCCTATGTTGAGCATCTGTCCCATGGTGGTCAGTGTGACGACCGGTCGTTCGGTTAATTTAGTCAGGGAACTGACCCCTTTTCACTTAGATTGTCAAAAAAAAAAAAAATGACAGCCAATACAATAGCCGTCTGGTATGAATGACTCAAAATTGTGTTTATTTTTGTCAGGTTGGCAAAAAAAAATAATACATTTTTGGTGTGCACTGAATTTTAGTAATTAGTTTATGTGTGCTATGAAATGAAAAATGTTAAAACACTGCTTTAGCATTCAGAAGCTAAGTAACATTGTCTTCCATTTTTGAGCATTCTTTACTTAGCTCAATAGTAGGCAGTTGGATTCTCATATCAGCTTCTGCAGCCATCCTGGAATAAACCGGCAGTATCATCCTGGATTGGAGAGGGTGATAATAAGTATCATCTACTTAGCTTTTGGAAAACTCCACTGTACACTAGTTCAAGAATAATGAAGAAAACATTGTCTTAGTTTTATTATAAGAATAGTTCTAACAGGTGGATCCCCTGAAAGGGTGTCCCTGGACCACATTTGGAGAACCTCTCTAAATACTTGCATATACTGCTGTTGCATGGTTTGTTTGTTTGTTTGTTTGTTTGTTTTTTGCAATATGTATGGCCTACTGGCTTCCTAATAATAAAAAAGTGAATTTTTAGCCTTTTCTATATATTTTTACATATTGCACATAATCTATTTTCCTGGTATAGTTATAGTAATTTCTGGTTAAATTTATATTCTTTGTTTTTATAATTGACATAAACATTATTTACAGTATTTTCTGGTGTATAAGACTACTTTTTAACCCAGGAAAATCTTCTCCAAAGTCGGGGGTTGTCTTATAGGGCGGATGCTGAAACTTCCCAGCCAGACTGGAAAATCTGCGGTCGCTGCATATGGTGGGGGGAGCTCAAAAACAACCACACTCCATTCATTTCAGTGGAGCCAGATGGAGACCGCAAGTGTCTCCGGTCAGCTCCTTTTTGTGCCACATATGGTCTCCATCCAGACTTTTTAACCCAGGAAAATCTTCTCAAAAGTTGGGGGTCATCTTATACACAGGAAAATACGGTACATCTGAGTAGTATAGAATGACTTTATACTACCTTTCTCGTACAAACCCTTTTTAAAACCTTTTTATTATTTGATAATTGCTCCTTAGACCAAGAGGGATAATTGCTTATTTTTCTATGTACTTAACTGCTGATTCATCTTTAGACTCTCTGACAGTAGTATAATTGCTTTTCTGTATGTACAGACTTATCAGGTAGCTTGATCATGTTTCCTGTTTTCTTGGTGATGGTCCACTTGTTATTCTTCACTCTTATCATCTAGACTGGTTACACTCCAGCCATGTTGCTATGCAGATGTCCTGAGGGTAATTGCTATCTTGGATTTGAGTGAACTTTGCCTCCATCCCATGTTGGATTGGTAGTTTATGAATCTGAGATCAATATTTTTGAAACCATGCTTGTCTGAGAATCTTGATCCTCACATTTAATTAATAAATCATCTGGGTATAAAATTCTAGGTTAGTAATTTTTCCCTCCAGCATTTTGTTAATCTTCTGATCTGATGCCATTCTGATTACTGATTCTTTGTACATAGCCAGTTTTATTTTACTTTTTTCCTCTAGAAGCTTCAGGTTTTTTTCCTTGTGCTTTTGACTTTCAAATTTTTGTTGACATAGTTTGTCTGCTGTCATTTATTTTTTTTCTCTGTATTAAGATTAATTTTGTTTATTCTTTTTATTATTACTTTGTCCAGCTTTCAGGAACATGTAAACATTTACCTGGTTATTAGTTCTGTGATAATCCTATATAATAAAACCCTAATATGCAAATCAACTGAATGGAGGAATGACTGGTCACTATGATACACACTGATCACCAGGAGGCAGACGCTCAACACAGGAGCTGTCCCCTGGTGGTCAGTGTGCTCCCACATGGGGAGCACCACTCAGCCAGAAGCCAGGCTCATGGCTGGTGAGCACAGCGGTGGTGGTGGGGAGCAGGTCTAAACCAGCAGGTGGACATCCCGAGGGGTCCCAGACCGCAATAGGGTGCAGGTCGGGCTGAGGCTCCCCCCTCCCCACCCCCCAGCTCAATCCCAATGCACAAATGTTGTGCACCAGGCCTTTAGTATACAAATAATTTTACTTAACTTTTCTGGCTTTCATTATATTTATAAGTATAATGTAAAATGATGTATTGGACTAAATGCCTTTTTATGGTCCTTGCACATGGAAGCTTTTCTTTCTGAGGACTAAACTGATCATATATTCAGAGGCACCTATTACATGGCCAGACACCAGACTAGGAATTTTTAAGTTACTGAGCCGCCCCAACGTTTGAGAAGCATTTAGTGTAGCTGAGATAGACTAACCAATTATGTAAACCAAATTAATCACAACCTACTTAAATGTCTGTATCTGCTTTCACAAGAAAACCATACCCTGGGATCCAAGAGCTAGAAGAGTGGTGGAATGAGGGAACAAGATCAAATGACTGCTGAGTATTAACTGTAGATGCATTTGATACTTAGGCATAGGGTTCAAAGCACTTTTAATTTTATTTTATTTTATGTGTTAATTCTCACAACAGGATTTTTTTTTTCCATTGATTTTTAGACAGAATAGAAGTAGCGAGGGAGGGAGAGAGAAACAGAGGAAGAGAAACAGAAAAGGAGAAACAACAATGTGAGAGAGACATATGGATTAGTTGCCCCTGCACACACCCATACCAGGGCTGGGTATCCAATCTGCAACCCAGATGCTTGCCCTTGACCAGGAGGAACCTGCAGGGTGACACTCTAACCACTGAGAAAGGGCTCAAAGTACTTTTTACATTTCACTCTTTAGTGACAAATAACCCCCATCTCAAGAACTGGATTTATTTTTCTAGTAGTCATGTGTTAACTCTCAAATTTTTCAACTTGGTCAGAAGATACAAGTTTCCATTTAAATTATTTTATGCTTTTAGTAGAATATACTAGGAATTTTCTCATAAAAAATTCTGCATTTTAAATGGAATTATTTATATTTAAATATGAATGTGTAATTCTCTTGTTGAATACCATTAAGATCTAAGATTTAAACAAAAATGAGTCTAGAACAGGTTTGCTTTTCCCTCTCTAATCTTTACACTTACCGTTATAATGAATTATAGAAATTATTCCTGTCATACCTAAAATTTTCAAGAAGACAACTGACATTCTTATTAGGAACAGTATGAACTCATGATTTAGCCAGTGGCAGAAGAAACCTATCTTGACCAATTTATTCCTGGTAAAGCTACAATTCACAGTAAGTAGCATATGTATTACCATTGTTTATAAACCTGCCTGTAAGGGCTGGTCTAGATTTTTCTTTTAACTACCCATTGCCTTTAAATCTCACCAATATGAGACATACATAAAAGTGTAATATGCTAATTAGACCAGATAGCTGGACGACCTTGTGGATGAAGCCGGGGCTGCAAGGGCCAAGAGCAGCCACTGTGGCTGTGTGGGCCAAGCCCCTTGCACGAATTTCGTGCATTGGGCCTCTAGTAAATATATATATATATAAGAATAAAATATTTTTAAGGTACATACTCATATATTAATATTCTGCTTTGTTCCTAATGAAATAAAAATGAGTTGAGTTATGATCTAGCACTAAAAGCATTTATAGCCTGATTTTTCATTTCTGACCTATTTTCTAAACCTAGACCTGTGCTGATTATATAGAATATCAATGTGTGGTTTAGATTTTATAGATTTCTCAAAAAAGTTAGGTTGTGACATAATGGCTTTAAATTTTAATTTCTTTTTGTGCCTGTATTGCTGCTTGTATATTGTAGGATTTTTTTTAACAGTAAAGGATGTTTGTTAATGAGAAATGTGTTTTGTAGACATTGTAACTTTAGATTAGTTTCTCATTTTTAAATCTCCTATTCCAAGTACAGAATAGTATAAACTCTATTACTCATGTAATGATAATCACTTAAAAAACTTGTTTCTTTTGCTATGTCAGATACAGCATTTCCCAGTGGACTTTTGTCACCATAGTTGAGATTGTAGCAATCTTGTTTGAAAAGTCAAATACTGGTTTAAATGAATAAGAAAATGCAAACTAACGTTTGCTGGTTTTACAGCTTAAAAATAATAAATTGGAGCAGTCTCTGACATAACTTTTGTGGGTCTAAGATTATAGTTAGAGCATTTTGGGATATTTAAAGTAGATTTGTAAATGATAACCAAGGTTTTTGTTTATTTTAAAATTCTTATTGGAATGGAAAGGGATTTAATTTTGTTGTCCAGTAATGTCAGTCTTTTTGCCGAAAGCTTGCAGCCTTGAGCACCGCATAGCCCAGAAAATCACTAGCCATCTGATGCTGGGAAGAACCAAAGGACAACTGGACCCTTAGGTTGGCAGAGCGGCTTACAGCCAGCAAAAACTAATAAAAACCTTTTCTCTCGCTGCTCTCTTTGCTGACTCCATTTTGTCAGACTCAGTCCACCTGCACACAGGTGCCTAGAATAAAATCTTTTTTGATGCGTTATGGCCTCATGTCATAGGTGCATGACCCCAGCCCACTCCGAACCTTTCCTCAAATATGTTTTCAAATGTGCATTTCTAAATAACTGAACCACTTCTGAAGGTTCAGTAGCTCATGTTACTCTTAAGTTGAATAAATTGTGTTCTTTTCTATATTTCTGTCTCATTTTTATACCCGAAGTGTTTGGGACATCGCCTTTTTCTTTTTTTTTTAATGTAATATAATTTTTTTCTTAGTACTTTGGTTCTTAAAGCATTGTTCCTTTGCTATAATAATGCAAAATAGTATATCAGAGCTTTGAAAAAATGATTTTTTCATTCATCCTAAAAAGAAGTCTCAAACAGAAGTGCCTGGGTATGTAAATTGCTTTGTTAGTATGGGACCAGAATAAAAATTAGATGAACCCTTGCATTTTGTCTGAGTTAAGTTTATAACTAAAGCACATTTCTGAAGCTCCTTAGGGATATGATTAAGGTGACCTAATTCTTAACTAATTGAAGTACCAGAACAGAATTTGTCCTTCATTTTGCTTAAGATGTAATTAAGCAGTTTTACTTTATCATATAAGATTTATTTGAACTAGAAATTAATACAGTGCAAGACTGAGAATGCTTTTGAATGCTGTGCCTTTCTATACCTGCTATTGAGGAATGATTGTTGGCCAGCGTGTGCTTCAGTGTCTTCAATTATAAACTGAGGTAAAAACTTGAGGTTTTAGAAAGATTAATGAAATGATAATTGTACAGCACCTGCGGGAGATCTCGTACCTCACATCAGCATAATTTAAGGTGAACCAGTTTTATTGCAGTACATAGGGAGGTTATGTTTCTGCAGTTTGTCTTAAATTAGGCCAGGGAATGTTATATACCCCAGTGAAGACGCTCTTGTTCACGAGTGATTTTCTTTCTTGTTGATGTTTTGTTGTTCTTTAATTAAGAAGTAATCATAGCACTGGCCAGCGTGGCTAGAGCACCATCCTGTGTACCTGATGGTGTCGGGTTTGATTCTTGGTCAAGGGCACTTACCTGGGTGTGCGCTCACTGCCTGGCCCCAGTCAGGACGTGTGGGAGCCAGCCAGTTGATGTGACTCTCTCACATAGATGTTTCTTCTCCCTCCTTCCCACTGTCTCTGAAAAAGCAATGGGAAAAATATCCTCAGTTGAGGAGTAATAAACAAATTTAAAAAAATAATATAAGCATATAAAAACAAAGAATCTGTAAAATTATTTTATATTTTTAAAATCTTAGGTACATATACTCTGTATTATGCAGATTACCTGGTTTGTGTTTTTGTTTTGTCATTTTTTGTTCAGCGTTATGTTCCTGAGATTTATCTCAAAATCAGCAATGCTAGTTGATTTCATTTTAACTATTTTTTTTTAGATTTTTAAAATATGCTAATGTGCAATTTGAATCTTTTAAATTTTTTTATTTTTTTTAATTTTTTACATTTTTTTAAATTACATAAAGCTTTACACAGATTAGTACATATATTTCTTTTTTCCCCCTGCCCTTCCGCCCGCCTCCCCTACCTCCCAGTGTTTTGTGTCCATTGGTTATGCTTAAATGCTCACACTCATTTTAACTATTATTATATGAACCTACAATACTTTATTTTCTACTTGATAGATATTTAGGTTATTTTCAATATTATTGACAATTCTACAGTAACCATTATTGGAGTTATATCTTTATGTATGTGCACAAAAGGATATCTGACGCTATAGTCCTAGAAATGGAATTGCTGGTCATAGGGTATCTTATCTTTAATTTTATTAGATGCCGCCAAGTTATTTTCCAAAGCAGTTGTACTAACTCCCATCAATTCTATGAAAGGTTTCAGTTCTCATTGTTCCATACTTTCTCCAGCTTTTGGTGTTGTTAGATTTTTATCACCTGATATGTAGGATTTCAGTTGATTTTTTTCTCTCCCCATATTGAAATATAATTTACATGCAATAAAATTGACCCATATTATGTGTACAGTTTAATTGAATTTGTGGTAACTGTATAAAGTAATGTATTCACCACAACATTCAAAATATGAAACATTTTCTTTAGGCTAAAAGGTTTCCTCATGGCTAAAAGGTTTCCTCATGTCTATTCTATCTTCCTTTACCAGTCCTTGGCCATGGCACCCACTTTTGTATTGGGCTTCGTTCACTTGCCTGCTTTTGATTCATTATAAATATACCACAATTTATCCATTCATCAGTGGATATTTGTGTTTTTGTTTTGGGACAATTATGAATAATGACTCAGCTGATTTTTAATTACTGATCTTCAACAGTCTTGCTAAACTTTTAATTGGTTTGAATAATTTGACTTTTTCGGATTTTCTACAGTTATATCATTTAAACATGACAGTTTTGTGTTCTCTTTCCTAATCTTTATATCTGTTCGTGTTCTTGTCATTTGTGTACTAGCTAGGACCTCTAGTACAATGTTGAAAGGAAACAAAAAATCAATTTTAGTGTGCATTCCTCATATTTCTGTATTGAAAGAATATGGTATAAGTCTGAAGTTTCACCATTAAGGGTGAGGTTTGATACAGGTTTTTTATGACTAGCTTTATTTATGTTAAAGAATCTCACCTCTTTTTTTGCAAAGAGATTTTATTACTAATGGGAATTGGAATTTGACAATTGCATTTTCTACATATTTTGAGATGGTTGAGGAGTTTTTCTTAAATTTTATATGTGGCTTTTTTTTTTAAAGCTTACTCTTTCAAGTGTTAAAATTTAATTATTTAAAATACACTTAATAAATTGCTAGTTTAAAACATTTCTATCTTGAATATTCTTTAATTCCTCTCCATGACACAGATTGTAATATGGCATGTCATTTATTTGTCATGCATAACTTTGGCTGTAAATTGCTTAAGATATGAGCCATGTCTTAATCAAGATATGAGTCAGGTCTTAATCACACTTGAAGTTCCCATAGGTTCTAGCACAGTACATTGGAAACAACAGGCCTTTAATAAATGTTGAACTAGGCTAAGTACTTAGGGCTGCTATTCTTTGCTAAATAGCCACAAATTCTGATGTTGCACCACCCGTATCATTATGATGGCTGCTGATGTAACTTATATGGGTTATTTAGGAAAAATTAAGCTTAAAATAAAAGATACAAATTTTATTCACCCATCAAATATTTGTTGAGAACCAACTAAGTGCCAAGGTTGGTTGTAAGCTAGCAGTACTGCCTAATGACAGAAATCCATACTGAGAAATATGTTAGGCGATTTTGTCATTGCATGAACATTATAGAGTACTAGGGGCCCGGTGCACAAAAATTTGTGCACTCGGGGTGGAGGGAGTCCCTCAGCCCGGCCTGTGCCCTCTCACAGTCTGGGACCCCTCAGTGGATGTCCTATGATGGCCCCAGTCTGCCAGG